>CM059813.1:31248163-31353163 GCA_030435695.1 Brachymystax lenok tsinlingensis | reverse complement strand
TAGCTTTTTGGATTCCTTTGTCTGCATGATGAACGAGTGGATTACTGAAATCGATGGCGCCAACTAAACAGACTTTTTGGGATATAAAGAAGGATTTTATCTAACAAAACAACCATTCACGTTGTAGCTGGGACCCTTGGGATTTTTTTTATCGCTCTTTGTGATTTTGTGAAGCCTGTGCTGGTTGAAAAATATGTTGATGTGGGGCGCTGTCCTCATACAATTGCATGGTATGCTTTCACTGTAAAGCCTATTGTAAATCAGACAGCGCAGTTAGATTAACAAGAATATAATCTTTTCAATTATATAAGATACTTGCATGTTCATAAATGCTTAATATTAACTTCTTAGGGAGCAGTGGTGCGCCCCACTCCCGACACTATCGGGTCAAATGAAAGGCGCCAAATTCAAAATCCAAAAGTTGAATTATTAAACATGCATCAATATACAAGTGTTTCATAGTCATCAAAAGCTCTGCTTCTTGGCAATATCACAGCGTTGTCAGATTTCAAAAAGGCTTTACGGCGAAAGCACCACATTTGATGGTTTGAGGGTAGCACCTAACATATTTTTCCCATTACCATAATTTCATAAGCCTCCACGGTTCACAGAAAACACATTTCACAGCGAAAACAAAACAATTACCTGTTGAAGAACTTCTGCTGAGGGCTTCCCAAGTGTCCAACGAAGACAATCCATGGTTCTTTTGTTAGAAAAATAAATGTATTATATCCATAAATCTCCGTTTGGTTGGCGCGTTAGAATGAGAACATACAGCCTCCAATCGTCCATTGAAACGTGAAGAGAACTCGTTCAACTTATACCTATAAACTTGTCCAAGAACAATCAAACATAATTTTAAATGCCTGGAGGGAGCGCGCGTCTTGATGTAAAGGACATCTGTGGGGGCACTTCCTTATTCATCTTCTTCTCTGCTCTAAAGCATCTAAATAAAATCTGAACACTTTCTCGAGACTGTTGACATCCAGAGGAAGCGATAGGTACTGCATTCATATGCCCTTATATGGGCATTTTTATAAGGGAGGGGTTCCCAATGAGGCACTCTGTCAAAAACACTTTTTCCAGGACAGAAATTCCTCGGGGTTTCGCCTGCCATATTCGTTCTGTTTTACTCACAGACGACATGTTAACACTTTTCGAAAATTCAGAGTGTTTCCTATCCAATGGTACTAAATATGTGCATATCCTATTTTCTGGGCCTGAATGGGAGGCATTTTACTTTGGGCATGCCAGGGTCTCCAAAACGGTCACTTCGTGCGCTGCTCCCAAAGAAGTTAAACAATCAACCAGCCGTAAATATCCAACTTGAACAATGAATAAACACTCACACAAACATGGGGGAAACAGAGGGTTAAATAATGAACATGTAATTGGAGAATTGAAACCAGGTGTGTAGAAAACAAAGACAAAACAAATGGAAAAATGAAAAGTGGATCGGCGATGGCTAGAAAACTGGTGACGTCGACCGCCGAACGCCGCCCGAGCAAGGAGAGGGACCAACTTCGGTGGAAGTCGTGACAGTCTGGTTCATCCTTGGGAATAATTTCCAAATGCCTGAAGGTACCACGTTCATCTGTACAAACAATAGTACACAAGTATAAACACCTTGGGACCACGCATCCGTCATACCGCTCAGGAAAGAGACTCGTTCTGTCTCCTAGAGATGAACATACTTTGGTGCGAAAAGCGCAGATCAATCCCAGAACAACAGCAAAGGACCTTGTGAAGATGCTGGAGGAAACATGTACAGGCTTGCAAACCGAAGAACACCATCCCAAACGTGAAGCACGGGGGTGGCAGCATCATGTTATGGGGGTGCTTTGCTGCAGGAGGGGCTGGTGCACTTCACAAAATAGATGGCATCATGAGGCAGGAAAATTATGTGGATATATTGAAGCAACATCTCAAGACATCAGTCAGGAAGTTAAAGCTGGGTCTTCCAAATGGACAATGACCCCAAGCATACTTCCAAAGTTGTGGCAAAATGGCTTAAGGACAACAAAGTCAAGGTATTGGAGTGGCCATCACAAAGCTCTAACCTCAATCCTATAGAAAATTTGTGGGCAGATCTGAAAAAGCGTGTGGGAGCAAGGAGGCCTACAAACCTGACTCAGTTACACCAGTCCTGTCAGGAGGAATGGGCCAAAATTCACCCAACTTATTGTGGGTAGCTTGTGGAAGGCTGCCAGAAACGTTTGACCCAAGTTAAACAATTTAAAGGCAATGACCCACTGAGAATGTGATGAAAGAAATAAAAGCAGGCCATGACTTACCCAGCAGACCCAAGTCAGCATCTCCTCCCAAGGAGCCACCATTGGTAGGCACGAGGAATTGCTTCGTGGACTCATGGAGGGTGTCCAAATGATGGCAGGGCGTTGGACATTTTGCTGGAGCAATTTCGCCGGGTTGCTTGGAGGCAGCCTACCACTGTGGTAACCCCACAGCCCCTCAGTAACTCAGCTGTTAGCAGTGCCGTCTCATCGGTCACTCCACCTTCTCGGAAGCCCCGCTTACCTCCCCCGGAACGCGTCAATGGAGAGCCGAGCAACTGTTGGGCATTTCTAGCTCAGCGTGCCCTCATCTTCGAGCTTCAGCCCTCCTCCTTCCCCTCGGATCGCTCCAAGATTTCTACCTCATCACGGTGATGTCTGGGAGGGCTCTCACCTGGGCTACTGCTGTATGGGAACATCAGCCGGCCATATGCGTTAGCCTGGAGGGGTTCATGGGAGAGGTGAAGGTTTTTGATTCCCCCGTTCTCCGGGAGAGAAGCTGCCCGGAAGCTAGTCCAGCTTTGGCAGGACTCCCGCAGTGTGGCAGACTATGCGGTGGATTTCTGCACGTTGGCAGCAGAGAGTGCTTGGAACCAGGAAGCGCTGTTCGATATGTTCCTGCAAGGCGTCTCGGAGGAGGTCAAGGACGAGCATGCTGCTTGGGAGTTACCTATGGATCTCGATTCCCTCATCGCTTTGACCATCCGAATCGATGGACGATTACGGGAACGATGGAGGGAGAGAAAATTCGATTTCGCTTGCACATCCAGGGATTCCACCTCGTCTCCGAGTCATCCCTGAAGTCTTGTTGCCAAGAGATCCAGAGGCTTGCCGACCTCCACCGAGAGAGTCGCCGAAGATGGCTGAGTCACAGCTTCCCGAGCCTATGCAACTAGGCAGAGCTGGGCTGTAACCAGCGGAACGGCAATACAGGAACAACACAAAGAGTTGTCCATTAAAAGACCAGGCTCACCGGTAGGAGCGAGTACTCTGGTGGGCCATATGGAGAACTTTTCTGCTTCCCTTGCTCGCATGCCTTTTCATGCCATTCTGCTGTAGGAAACCAGTCTAAATCTCTCCGGGTCCTCATTGACTCTGGGGCCGATGATTTTTGGATGCTCCCCTGGCTTCCGAGCTGAACATCCCCACTCTGCCCCTCTCCATTCCCATGGATGTTAGAGCGCTGGACGGGCGCTCTATAGGCCGGGTCACTCATAATACCACTCCCATCAACCTACGCGTTTCAGGGAATCACAGCGAGACTATTCATTTTCTGCTCATCAAGTCTCCTCAGATTCCTGTGGTTTGGGATTCTCCTGGCTCCAGCGACACAATCCCCTCATCAACTGGTCTACTGATGCCATCATGGGCTGGAGTTCATTCTGCCACGACCATTGTCTGAAGTCAGCACAACCTGCCCTGGGACGTCTTCTTGAGGGCTCGTAAGGTGCCCCGGACCTCTCCGCCATTCCCGCAGAGTACCAGGACTTTTGGGAGGTGTTCAACAAGGCCCGGGTCACTTCAATTCTGCCACACCGACCATATGACTGCGGGATTGACCTTCTCCCTAGCACCACTACGCCCCGGGGACGACTGTACTTGCTGTCGGGACCGAAGACCATGGCTATGGAGAACTACATTGGGGATTCCCTAGCTGCAGGATTTATCCGTCCTTCGTCCTCTCCCGCCGACACAGGATTCTTCTTTGTGGAGAAGAAGGACAAGACCCTGCGCCCTTGCATCGACCAATGGGGACTCAATGAACATAACGGTGAAGAACCGCTACCAGCTACCACTCATCTCCTCTGCCTTCGAGCCGCTCCAGGGGGTCACCGTGTTTTTCAAGAGGGATCTACTGAATGCCTATCACCTGGTGTGGATATGGGAGGGGGATGAGTGGCCACTACGAGTATTTAGTCATGCTATTTGGCCTCACCAATGCCCCTCCTGTGTTCCAGTCTCTGGTAAATTCTCCGTGACATGTTGAACCGGCTCATCTTCGTCTACATTGATGACATCCTCGTCTTCTCCCGCTCCCCCCAAGAACATGTGCTCCATGTCCGGCAGGTTCTTTAGCGCCTCCTTGAGAATCAGCTGTTTGTGAAGGCAGAGAAGTGCGAGTTCCATCGCTCCACCATCCCCTTTCTGGGGTACATCATCTCCGCTGGAAGTGTCCAGATGGATCCCGGGAAGGTGAGAGCAGTGGTTGATTGGCCCTAGCCTACGTCCAGGGTGCAGCTGCAACGTTTCCTGGGGTTCTGAAACTTTTATCGACGCTTTATCCAGGGTTACAGCACCCTGGCTTCCCCCCTGTCAGCACTCACTTCTCCCAAGGTTCCGTTCACGTGGTCCCCTACTGCTGGCCGGGCGTTCCGGGACCTCAAACACCGCTTCACCACTGCTCCCATCTTGATTCATCCTGACCCTTCCCGTCAGTTTGTGGTGGAGGCCGATGCTTCTGATGTAGGAGTGGGGGTGGTCCTGTCCCAGCATTCTGCCCTGGACCTGAAGCTATATCCCTGCGCCTTCTTCTCCCACCGCCTCAACGCCACGGAGAAAAACTACAATGTGGGGAATCATGAGCTTCTCGCAGTGAAGATGGCGTTGGAGGAATGGAACCACTGGCTGGAAGTGGCGGAACATCCGTTCATTGTATAGACAGACCACAAAAACCCGGAGTATTTTCGCACCGCAAAACGCCTCAACTCCAGATGGGCCCTGCTGTTCACACGGTTCAACTTTTCCCTCTCATATCAGCCGGGATCCAAGAATGTCAAGCTGGATGCACTGTCTCGCCGCTATAGCCCCACGGCTATTACCCCGGAGCCCGAGACCATCCTTCCCACCTCGTGCCTGGCGAAGGGCACTCAGCTGGGGTATAGGGAAGCAAGTCCGGGAGGCACAGCGCTCCCAGCCGAACCCCGGGGGGGGGGTCCAGATAACCGGATGTTCATTCCTGACGCGGTCCGATCCGTGGTCCTAGAGTGGGCCCACTCCTCCAGACAGGCCTGCCACCCGGGCTCCTGTCGGACCCTGGCTTTTGTGCTTTTGGTGGCCTACCATGGTCCCTGACATCTCCGCATTCTTTACCGCTTGAAGAGTTAACCCTGGTGTCAAGGCTAATTTCCCACCCTGGCCCCATTCCATCATGGCCACCTAATCATCCATGTCATTCCTAATGGGCTTATATCACTTCTCTAGCTGATGTGTGATGAGCGTTCTGGCACAAAAATGGTTGCTGTGTATCACTCAGATGGGTGGTGGATGAGGTAAGTTTCCCCCTTACTATGTGAAGTACTTTGAGTACCTCAGTTGATAGAAAGGGCTATATAAATCCAATAAATTATTATTTGTCACTACATGGCTGATCGTATATCATGTTTGTAGTCATTTAAATGCATGTTAGTGCTTTTGGTATGTGTCGAGTACAATAAAAACGAATTTTGACAAAATATATTGTAGCGGTGGCCGCCTATTACAAAACCTGGAGATGTGGCTGGTTGGGGGCGTGGCTTTGTCTTAGTGCTTTTTGGCCTCCTATAAGACTGATTGTCATGTCAGTTAATGTGTTATGTTGTAAAGATTAAGCTTGTAGACTGCCAGTTCTGCAGTCTTAATGAGACTGACACTGGCATGTTATACCAAGGGGATATACTAAAGTTTCATTTTTAAGACTGTCACCATTTCGTTACAATATGATTTGGCAAAATGTGTATATTAGCCATACATTTTAATAAAAAAATGTCTTGCAAATACAGGAGACAGGTTAAAGAAAGATTTTTAAGCCTTGAGACAATTGAGCCATGATGACAGCAAGATGACAGAAATCTGTAAGTCATTGAGAGAAGACATCAGTTCTGTGTGTGAATCCATGATAACAATGACATATAAATCAGACTCGAGGGACAATCAAGGCGAAACAACATGGTTGTGGATGGAATTGCAGAATCTCCACATGAGACCTGGATGGTCTGAGGACAAAGTGAAGGAAATGATCTCTGAGAAATTGAAGATGGACCACAGGAAGAATGAGGTGGAGCGCGCCCACAGGACTGGAAACCCCACCACCGGCCCAGGTGATAGGCCCAGGCCGATAGTGGTCAAGTTCCTGAGGTTCAAGGACAAGGTAGCTGTTATGGAAAGAGCCAAGAACTTGAGAGGAACATATATCTTCCTCTACGAGGACTATCCTGAAGCTGTGCGCCAGAAGAGGAAAGAACTGATCCCAACCATGAAAGCTGCCAAAGCGCGTGGGGACATTGCGTACATCCGCTAGGACAGGCTCATTGTCCACCCACCCTCCCAAAAGCCTGGAAGGGATGAGATAGCCAAGCCTATGGGTTCGTAGCCTCAACCCTGCAGCACACACACACCAATTGATTAATGGACTACTGAATGTATATATTTTTCTCTTGCTTTGTCTGCTCTTGTCAAGTTTGCTGACGACACTACAGTGGTAGGCTTGATTACCAACAACGACGAGACGGCCTACAGGGAGGAGGTGAGGGCCCTCGGAGTGTGGTGTCAGGAAAATAACCTCTCACTCAATGTCAACAAAACAAAGGAGATGATCGTGGACTTCAGGAAACAGGAGAGGGAGCACCCCCCTATCCACATCGAGGGGACAGTAGTGGAGAAGGTGGAAAGTTTTAAGTTCCTCGGCGTACACATCACGGACAAACTGAATTGGTCCACCCACACAGACAGCGTGGTGAAGAAGGCGCAACAGCGCCTCTTCAACCTCAGGAGGCTGAAGAAATTCGGCTTGTCACCAAAATCACTCACAAACTTCTACAGATGCACAATCGAGAGCATCCTGTCGGGCTGTATCACCGCCTGGTACGGCAACTGCTCCGCCCACAACCGTAAGGCTCTCCAGAGGGTAGTGAGGACTGCACAACGCATCACCGGGGGGTAAACTACCTGACCTTCAGGACACCTACACCACCCGATGTCACAGGAAGGCCAAAAAGATCATCAAGGACAACAACCACCCGAGCCACTGCCTGTTCACCCCGCTATCATCCAGAAGGCGAGGTCAGTACAGGTGCATCAAAGCTGGGACCGAGAGACTGAAAAACAGCTTCTACCTCAAGGCCATCAGACTGTTAAACAGCCATCATTAACATTGAGTGGCTGGTGCCAACATACTGACTTAAATCTCTAGCCACTTTAAACATAGGAATTGGATGTAACAATGTATCACTAGCCACTTTAAACAATTTTGTATATAATGTTTACTTATACGACATACTTATATCAAATGTATACACTGTACTCTAAACCATCTACTGAATCTTGCCTATGCCGTTCGGCCATCGACCCAAATCTCTAGCCACTTTAATAATTATAATTGGATGAAATAATGTATCACTAGCCACTTTAAACAATGCCATTTATATAATGTTTACATATCCTACATTACTCATCTCATATATATTATATATATATATATATATATATGTGTGTATATACTGTACTCCATACCATCTACTGCATCCTGCCTCACTCATCCATATATTTATATGTACATACTCGTATTCATTCCGTTACTCTTGTGTGTATAAGGTATTTGTTGTGAATTTGTTAGATTACTTGTTAGATACTACTGCATGGTCAGAACTAGAAGCACAAGCATTTCGCTTCACTCGCATTAACATCTGCTAACCATGTGTATGTGACAAATAAAATTTGATTTGATTGGATTTGATTTGTCAATATTATGTCTATCTCTGATAAGCTACCCAGGAAAGGGCTTAAAATAGCCCATATTCATATATGTAGCCTTAGAAATAAGGTTAATGAAATCAATAACTTGCTAACATCATATAACATTCGTATATTAGCCATTTCTGAGACTGACTTAGATAATTAATTTGATGATACATCAGTAGCAATACAAGGATATAATATTTATAGAAGAGACAGAAATGCTTATGGGGGAGGAGTTGCTGTATATATTCAGAGCCATATCCCTGTGATGCTTAGAGTGTTATTGAAGTGTGGTTGCAGGTTCACTTGGCACGTCTAAAGCCTTTTCTTTTGGGGTGTTGCTATAGGTCACCAAGTGCTAACAGTCACTATAAATAATATGTGTGAAATGCTTGATAGTGTATTTGATGTTAACAGAGAGGTCTACTTTCTTGGGGACCTGAATATTGGCTGGTTTTCATCAAGCTGTCCGCTCAAGAGGAAGCTTCTTACTGTAACCAGTGCCTGTAATCTGGTTCAGGTTCTTAATCAACCTACCAGGGTGTTTACAAACACTACATGAACAAGATCATCCACATGTATCGATCACATTTTTACTAATACTGTAGAACTTTGTTCTAAAGCTGTATCCGTACCCATTGGATACAGTGATCACAATATAGTGGCTAAATCCAGGAAAGCCAAAGTTCCAACAGCTGGGCCTAAAATAGTATATAAGAGATCATACAAAAGATTTTGCTGTGACTCATGTGGATGATGTTAAAAACATCTGTTGGTCTGATGTGATTAATGAGGAGCATCCAGACGCTGCACTTGATTAATTCATTAAATTGCTTCTTCCAATTATTGATAAACATGCACCTGTTAAGAAACTGACTGTTAGAACTGTTAAAGCTCCATGGATTGATGAGGAATTGAAAAACTGTATGATTGAAAGAGATGGGGCAAAAGGAGTGGTTAATAAGTCTGGCTGCACATACGACTGGCTTACTTACTGCAAATTGAGAAATTATGTGACTAAACTCAACAAAAAGAAGAAGAAACTTTATTATGACTCTCTCTGTGTGCAATAATAGTGTTTAACACGATTTTTGAATGACTACCTCATCTCTGTACCCCACAAATACAATTATCTGTAAGGTCCCTTAGTCGAGCAGTGAAATTCAAACACAGATTCAACCACAAAGACCAGGGAGGTTTTCCAATGCCTCGCAATTTAGTATATGGGTAAAAAATAACAAAAAGCAGACATTGAATATCCCTTTGAGCATGGTGAAGTTATTAATTACACTTTGGATGGTTCATCAATATACCCAGTCACTACAAAGATACAGCTGTCCTTCCTAACTCAGTTGACAGGAAGGAAGGAAACCGCTCAGGGATTTCACCATGAGGCCAGTGGTGACTTTAAAACAGTTGCAGAGTTTAATGGCTGTGAAAGGAGAAAACTGAGGATGGATCAACAACATTGTAGTTACTCCACAATACTAACTTAAATGATAGAGTGAAAAGCATGGATCCTGTTTGCAATAATGAACTAAAGTAAAACTGCAAAAATGTGTCAAAGAAATTTACTTTATGTCCTGAATAAAAGAGTGTTTGGGGCAAATCGAACACAACATATCACTGAGTACGACTCTTCATATTTTCAAGCATGGTGGTGGCTGCATCATGTTATGGGTATGCTTGTCATCGTCAAGGACTAGGGAGTTTTTTAGGATCAAAATAAACAGAATAGAGCTAAGCACAGACAAAATCTCAGAGGAATGGAGTGGTTCGAGCCCTGACTGCTGATTGGCTGAAAGCCGTGGTATATCAGACGTATACTACTTGTACGAGAAAACGTTTATTTTGACTCTTCTAATTACATTCGTAACCAGTTTATAATAGCAATAAGGCACCTTATTGTACAATCCAGGTGTGCAAAGCACGTAGAAATACTCACAGCTGTAATCGCTGCCAAAGGTGATTTTAATATGTATTGACTCAGGGTTTTTTTCCAAAATTTCTAAAAACATGTTTTCACTTTGTCATGATGGAGTATTGTGTGTTAATGGGTTAGAAAACAATTCTTTTTAAACAGTTTTGAAATCAGGCTGTAAAACAACAACATGTGGAATACTGTAAGTCAAGGAGTATGAATACTTTCTGAAGGCACATCTACATTATTTGGCCAATTTTAAATATTTTAATTGTATCCCAAAAATGTATCTAAAAATATATTTTAAATGTATTTTTTTCCATATGGTTTTGAATTTAAGGAATAACCCAGACCCTGTATAAAGCCATGCATATGATTCATCACCATTCAACTATATTTGCATGAAGGTTTCCCCAATGGAACTAGTAAAACTGCAAACAATGACTATGATTTTTTTGTGGGCCAACGGGCAGAAAATAAACAAAGTGAAAAAGTGGAAGTCCCCTGAATACAACAGTCATCTGTAAGAAGTGTGAGTGTTTGTTTTTTTGTTTGTAACAAACAACTCCCATTCCCTTTCTGTCACATGGTCTGTGTGTATCTGTGTGCGTGTGTGTGTTCGTGTGCGCGCGTTCGTGTTTGTGCGTGCGTGTGCGTGCGTGTTTGTGCGTGTGCGTGCTTGCATGTTCGTGAGGGTGTGTGTGTGTGCGCGAGTGTTTTTGTCTGTGTCTGTTTTGTATCAAATCAAATCAAATTTTATTTGTCACATACACATGGTTAGCAGATGTTAATGCGAGTGTAGCGAAATGCTTGTGCTTCTAGTTCTGACCATGCAGTAATATATAACAAGTAATCTAACAAATTCACAACAACTACCTTATACACACAAGAGTAAAGGAATGAATACGAGTATGTACATATAAATATATGGATGAGCGATGGCTGATCGGCGTAGGTAAGATGCAGTAGATGGTACGGAGTACAGCATATAAATATGAGATGAGTAATGTAGGATATGTAAACATTATATAAATGCATCGTTTAAAGTGGCTAGTGACATTTATTTAATCCAATTATAATTATTAAAGTGTCTAGAGATTTGAGTCGATGGCCGAACAGCATAGGCAAGATTCAGTAGATGGTTTAGAGTATAGTGAATACGGTTGATATGAGTAATGTCGGATATGTAAACATTATATACATTATATACAAAATTGTTTAAAGTGGTTAGTGATACATTTATTACATCCAATTCCTATTTTTAAAGTGGCTAGAGATTTAAGTCAGTATGTTGGCAGCAGCCACTCAATGTTAATGATGGCTGTTTAACAGTCTGATGGCCTTGAGGTAGAAGCTGTTTTTCAGTCTCGGTCCCAGCTTTGATGCACCTGTACTGACCTCGCCTTCTGGATGATAGCGGGGTGAACAGGCAGTGGCTCGGGTGGTTGTTGTCCTTGATGATCTTTTTGGCCTTCCTGTGACATCGGGTGGTGTAGGTGTCCTAAAGGTCAGGTAGTTTACCCCCGGTGATGCGTTGTGCAGTCCTCACTACCCTCTGGAGAGCCTTACGGTTGTGGGCTAAGCAGTTGCCGTACCAGGCGGTGATACAGCCCGACAGGATGCTCTCGATTGTGCATCTGTAGAAGTTTGTAAGTGATTTTGGTGACAAGCCAAATTTCTTCAGCCTCCTGAGGTTGAAGAGGAGCTGTTGCGCCTTCTTCACCACGCTGTCTGTGTGGGTGGTCCAATTCAGTTAGTCCGTGATGTGTACGCCAACGAACTTAAAACTTTCCACCTTCTCCACTACTGTCCCGTCGATGTGGATAGGGGGGTGCTTCTTCTCCTGTTTCCTGAAGTCCACGATCATCTCCTTTGTTTTGTTGACATTGAGTGAGAGGTTATTTTCCTGACACCACACTCTGAGGGCCCTCACCTCCTCCCTGTAGGCCGTCTCGTTGTTGTTGGTAATCAAGCCTACCACTGTAGTGTCGTCAGCAAACTTGATGATTGAGTTGGATGCGTGCTTGGCCACGCAGTCATGGGTAAACAGGGAGTACAGGAGAGGGCTGAGAACGCACCCTTGTGGGGCCCCAGTGTTGAGGATCAGCGGGTGGAGGTGTTGTTTCCTACCCTCACCACCTGGGGCTGGCCCGTCAGGAAGTCCAGGACCCAGTTGCACAGGGCTGGGTCGAGACCTAGGGTCTCGAGCTTAATGACGAGCTTGGAGGGAACTATGGTGTTAAATGCTGAGCTGTAGTCGATGAACAGCATTCTTACAAAAGTATTCCTCTTGTCCAGATGGGTTAGGGCAGTATGCAGTGTGATTGCGATTGCGTCGTCTGTGGACCTATTGGGACGGTAAGCAAATTGGAGTGGGTCCAGGGTGTCTGGCAGGATGGAGGTGATATGATCCTTGACTAGTCTCTCAAAGCACTTCATGATGACGGAAGTAAGTGCTACGAGGCGATAGTCATTTATTTCAGTCACCTTAGCTTTCTTGGGAACAGGAACGATGGTGGCCCTCTTGAAGCATGTGGGAACAGCAGACTGGGATAGGGACTGGTTGAATATGTCCGTAAACACACCAGGCAACTGGTCTGCGCATGCTCTGAGGACACGGCCAGGGATGCCATCTGGGCCAGCAGCTTTGCGAGGTGTTAACACATTTAAATGTTTTTCTCACGTTGGCTGCGGTGAAGGTGAGCCCGCAGGTTTTGGTAGCGGGCCGTGTCGGTGGCACTGTATTATCCTCAAAGCGAGCAAAGAAGTTGTTTAGTTTGTCTGGGAGCAGGACGTTGTGGTCCGCGACAGGGCTGATTTTCTTTTTGTAGTCCATGATTGACTGTAGACCCTGCCACATTCCTCTCGTGTCTGAGCCGTTGAATTGTGACTCTACTTTGTCTCTATATTGATGCTTAACTTGTTTGACTGCCTTGCGGAGGGAATAGCTACACTGTTTGTATTCAGTCATGTTTCCAGTAACCCTGGTTAAAAGCAGTGGTTCGCGCTTTCAGTTTTGCGCGAATGCTGCCATCAATCCACGGTTTCTGGTTGGGGAAGGTTTTAATAGTTGCTATAGGTACCACATCACCGATGCACTTGCTAATAAACTCGCTCACCGAATCAGCGTATACATCAATGTTGTTGTCCGACGCTATGCGGAACATATCCCAGTCCACGTGCTCGAAGCAATCTTGCAGCATGGAATCAGATTGGTCGGACCAGCGTTGAACAGACCTGAGAATGGGCGTTTCCTGTTTTAGTTTCTGTTTGTAGGCTGGGAGCAACAAAATGGAGTCATGGTCAGACTTGCCGAAAGGTGGGCGGAGAATAGCCTTGTATGCATCACGGAAGTTGGAATAACAATGATCCAGGATTTTACCAGCCCGGGTGGCACATCGGTGATGTGGTACCCATAGCAACTATTAAAACCTTCCCCAACCATAAACCGTGGATTGATGGCAGCATTCGCGCAAAACTGAAAGCGCGAACCACTGCTTTTAACCAGGGTTACTGGAAACAATTTTGGGAGCCTTGTTCTCAAATTAGCCTTATTAAAATCCCCAGCCACAATAAATGCAGCCTCAGGATATGTGGTTTCCAATTTACATAGAGTCCGATGAATTTCTTTCAGTGCCGTCGATGTGTCAGCTTGAGGGGGGGATGTACACGGCTGTGATTATAATCGAGGAGAATTCTCTTGGTAGATAATGCGGTCGGCATTTGATTGTAAGGAATTCTATGTCAGGTGAACAAAAGGACTTGAGTTCCTGTATGTTGTTATGACCACACCACGTCTCATTAATCATAAGACACACACACCCACCCTTCTTCTTACCAGATAGATGTTTGTTTCTGTCTGAGCGATGCGTGGAGAAACCAGGTGGCTGTACCGACTCTGATAACGTGTCCTGAGTGAGCCATGTTTCCGTGAAGCAAAGAACGTTGCAGTCTCGGATGTCTCTCTGAAAGGCAACCCTCGCTCTGATTTCGTCCACCTTGTTGTCCAGAGACTGGACATTAGCGATTAAAATACTCGGGAGAGGTGCACGATGCGACCATCGACGTAGCCTGCCAACAGACCGTCGCGTTTCCCCCTTCATTTCCGCCGTTGTTTTGAGTCGCCGGCTGGGATCCAGTCTATTGTCCTAGTTGGGGTACCAAACAGAGAATCCGCTTCGGGAAAGTCGTATTCCTGGTCGTAATGTTGGTAAGTTGACGTTGCTCTTATATCCAATAGTTCCTCTCGGTTGTATGTAATAAAACGTAATATTTCCCGGGGTAACAATGTAAGAAGTAATACATTAAAAAAAAGATACTGCATAGTTTCCTGAGAACGTGAAGCGAGGCTGCCATCTCTGTCGGCGCCGGAAGTACAAGATACTTGCTGATGGATATAATATCCATCAGCCTCCCTGTCCCATTACTTTACCCACTTCCACTCCCTTAACCCCCCTCTCCAAAACACTCATCCCCCATGGGGTAACCAGAGCACCCATGGCCTCCTGGCCCCCAGACACCCTCTGGAACTGGCACAGTCCTGCTAAACTCCAGCTCCCTGATTTGATTTTACTCCTCCAATTGAATCTTTCACTGAAACAGCACCCTTAAACACACACACACACACACACACAAACACACAGACGTTCGCTCGCTGGCCAGTGAAACCTCACTTAGTTGTCTTGTTTACACCATGACCCTTGGTCTCAGTAAAAGCTGCTAATAGGAGCAAATTACTGCCAACAACTTGGAAATATCAAGTGGCTAACTGCTCAACCATAATGCTATTAGCTGCCGGCCAATCTAATAACAGCCCTGAGAGGAGGGAGAGTGGGGGGCAAACAGCCCTCGGGAGGTGGGGAGGTTGGGGGTGGAGGGTACCTGCCTTTTTGGCCGCTAACTGTCACTGTTACTGTGTAATGTAATATGGAGAGCACCGTGGGGTAGAGTGGCCACCGTCCTGCTCTCCGGCCAGGCTCTTTAGCAGGGAAGTGATCAGATCACCGCTGCCTATTAGCAAATGGAATGGCCAGGTGACAGAACACTCTCTCTCTCTCTCTCTCTACCCCCTCATTGTCACTCCATCTGTCTCCCTCTGTCTATGTAAGTCTCTTAACTATTACCATAATCATTCAAAAACTCCCATGAGCGCTTTACTACCTATACTTTCGGTAGTACTACAATGAAACCAGATAGATTAGCAGAAGTGAAAACAATATGAATATTCCTCCAGTACTCAGTACTCCAGGACAGTGTGTGAATGACATGGTCCATTAGGACACCTCAGTGTGTCAGGTGATGGTGTAATGGTGTTAGATTCCTGCTGAGTTCTGTCTGAGGTATGTTTGTTATGGTTGTGCTGGTTAAGAGTCATTAGGGTGTCAGTGACCCGAGGGTCAGTTATAGCACGGCTCACAGCCCGCCAGGTCAACTTCGTTTGACTTCTGGAAACATAAGAAAGTCAGTAACTCAAACCAGGCCTGTTAATCAACGTTAATGCAGGTTTGATGTAGTCATATTTCTCTCTCTCTCTTGTGCTACTCCCCCTCTCGTTTAACCTTTATTACCGTGCCCCACTCTCTCGTTCCCTGTCCCTGCCCCCTCCTCTCCTCCTCTCCTCAACTTCCTCTCCCGCCTCCCCTCTCTGTCTCCCTGTGGTACTCTGTTCTCTCGGCTCCATTACCGCCCCTCCCAACTCCTGCACGCCCCAGGCATCCCAAACTTCATTTACACAGATCTGTTTAGCCAGCACAGGAAGCAACCCGCGCCCTTAACAAAATTAGCTGTCCGGCCAGCGAATGGGCCGCGGGGCTGGTCTGCAGGGACCAATCACGGAGGGTCTAGGCTGTACCACTTTTCGCTTACGAGCGGGGATCATGGTCCCTAAGTACTGAGCTCCAGCCGGTTCCATCACTGCACCCCTGTGTCATGGGGACTTGGACCGGTCTGAAAGCTCACCTCTAACCAGGGAAGCATTAATAAAGACCATTACAGTTTTTTATTTATATAAGCTGATTCCTCCTGCATGATGATAATGTTAATGATAAGGTGGGTAATGATAGGATGTTAATGCACTGAGTGCTGCTCTAACAGACTTGTGTGTGGCTTTGCCCTGATCCATATCTTGCGGGCGCCTCAGTAATTTGGCTCTGAAGTTTTACCCATTACTCTGTCCTCTGTGTTTCCTCTTTCCTCCCTTTCCTTTTATCCTCCCTTCATCCCTCCATTCATCCCTCCATTCATCCATTGCCTCTCTCTCGTCTCTGTAAGGGCTTCTCCCAGCATTGGAGATCAGACCCTTTGTCAGAGGTGGAGGTCACACATAACACTCATCTCTTTGCATGATTGACTTCACAAAGTTGTAACTCAATAAACAGAGTGGGTATTGGCCTAAACTTCCACCCTGGCTGTCTCTGTAGGTCTGTAACTCTGTGGTAGGAGATAGCTAAGAGACACTGTGGCTCCCATTGGTTCCTGTTTAATATTCCAGTGCTGTATGGGGGTCTCAAGAGGAGCGTGAGTCCACTTACAAATCACCATAGCCCCATAGGCCCCCGCCACCACCTCCTCCTCCATCCCATCCCAAATCTGTTTCTGTATGCGTCAGGGGCTCTGGAGGGGAAACTCTGTGTGATATCTCTCTCTCCTCCCTCGTTCCAATCACCTCTCTCTCCATGCCCTCTGCACAGGTAATTAACTTCTCCTCTCCTCCCCCCATCCATACCCCCATCCACCCTCCTCCCCTCTGCTCCTTATCTGGGCTCCTTTGAAACACTTAAAACTATCAGCCTCTCTCTCCCTCTCCTTCCACCTGCGTTAATTCTCCTGAATGAAGGTGGGGAATAGTTCGAGACTTTAATCCCAGACGCCTTCCTTTCACTATCTCCCTTTTTCCTCCACTCCCCTACTCTTCCTTTGACTCACCCCATTCTCTCTCCCACTCACCCCCAGTTTGTCCCTCATCCTTACCTTTTCTTAACTGGAAAGGCGACCTACATAGATTCTTCTTTTTCTCCTTGGTTTTAGAGAGAGACTTAAGAGAGAGATTGGATTCATTAAACCTGTTATCCTGATCCGTGAAAGACAGAAGCTTGATCCTTTTACACTCCATCCTGATTATGACTACACCTAAGACTGAACATACACACACACACAATACACACACACACACACACACACACACACACACACACACACACACACACACACACACACACACACACACACACACACACACACACACACACACACACAACAAAGGTGAGATGAGCTAAGAGAGGTTAAATCTCTGACTTTAGGCACACAGAGGGATTAAAAAAGAGATAGTAATTACTTTTTCTTTCACTGGGGTTCATTTGTATTGAAACCCTGTTCCTCGTCTGTCGCACAGTAGAAGAGACCACAGCGAGGTCACAGCTCTGAGAACAGCACCAGGCCTGCACCACACAAAGACACACAGAACAAGAGATAGAGAGAGTCAATGAGAAAAAGAAAGGGGGAGATACAGAAAGAGAGAGAGAGATCTCATCCCTCTCTTGTGAAGAATAGATACCTAGCGACTGATACGCTCTCTGTTCTCCATGGCAAACGTCATCTTGTGATTTCATTTGGAGTGTGTGGCTCTGAGGTAATGAGCAGAGGGTTAACGTGACTGAACAGAGAACACAGAGGAGGGTACGATCCCTAAAGTGATAATCACTGTCAGAATTAACACACACTGATAATGGTGACACACTACTCTGATTAAATGTAAGAGGAATTAAAGAGGGCGGATATCTAGGCTATCTCTATATCCCTTGCCCCCTGTCTCGCTACGTATCCTTGGCTGACTCCTGGTGTGTGGCGGTCTTGCCAGGTCAGGGGTCACAGTGTTAGATCAGTAGTGTGGGTGGTGGAAGGATTTGTTTCAGATCGTGAGTGGCGAGGCAAGGAGAGAGGGGTGAGCTGAGGAAGTCTCTGTATCAGGGGTCTCTGTTAGGATTCAAGGAAAGGAAGTTTACCTCCAACATCCTTCTGTTCTTTTACCATTGACCTGTGAGAATCACTTTGTTCATAAAATACAAAAGCCAATGACTCGTTCAGAGCTGCAGTCCAGAGTGGTTTTAGTCTTCAAAGATCTGAAATAACAGCTAATATAATAAAAGCTAAGATTAAATAATTTAAGGTAAGGATAAAATATTTTTCATCACTTTTATCATATCACAACATATACTACTGTATACTGTATTTTACAGTAAATGTGTAAAAATTGCAAATCTATACATTTCCTGGAAAATTTACAGCTTTTACACATTTACCGTAACATACATGCATCTCAAGTACAAATATCAAATCAAAACCTATTTACCTTCCCATTTCTCTCTCTATCCCTCTGCTGATCTCCTCTAGCTGCATCATGTTGCTGGGACAGCCATACAGATCTCTCCACTTCTTACACCTCTTTCTATAGTGGGCAGACAAAGGAGTCACACGCACCCTCTATACAGACTTCAGCCTCACTAAGGTTTACTCTTCCACCCTGACAGGGCCACTGGCCCCACTGTTAGGGTGGTTTAACCTAGACATAAGAGACTGGTCAAGAAACAACCCCTAGACCCTACCCCTTAGATATTACCACTTACCGCCTAGGCACTTCATGTATATCTGAAAGAATTGAATAGTGTAACAATATGGCAGTAGCTTTAACTTGCCCTCTTATAGGATTGGTGAAATTTCAGCCACATTGCTTATACCTATCCAATCCTTTCAGAACCAACCAAGTGCCTAGGGGTTGCTACAGTGGCTTGCGAAAGTATTCAACCCCCTTGGATTTTTTCCTATTTTGTTGACTTATAACCTGGAATTAAAATAGATTTTGGTGTGGGGGGGGTTTGTATCATTTGATTTACACAACATGCCTACCACTTTGAAGATGAAAAATAGGTTTTATTGTGAAACAAACAAGAAATAAGACAAAAAAACACAAACTTAAGTGTGCATAACTATTCACCCCCCAAAGTCAATACTTTGTAGAGCCACCTTTTGCAGCTGCAAGTCTCTTGGGGTATGTCTCTATAAGCTTGGCACATCTAGCCACTGGGATTTTTGCTGAATCTTCAAGGAAAAACTGCTCCAGCTCCTTCATGTTGGATGGGTTCCGCTGGTGTACAGCAATCTTTAAGTCATACCACAGATTCTCAACTGGATTGAGGTCTGGCAAGGCCATTCCAAGACATTTAAATGTGTCCCCTTAAACCACTCGAGTGTTGCTTTAGCAGTATGCTTAGGGTCATTGTCCTGCTGGAAGGTGAACCTCCATCCCAGTCACAAATCTCTGGAAGACAGGTTTCCGTCAAGAATTTCCCTGTATTTAGCGCCATCCATCATTCCTTCAATTCTGACCAATTTCCCAGTCCCGGCCGATGAAAAACATCCCCACAGCATGATGCTGACACCACCATGCTTCACTGTGGGGATGGTGTTCTCTGGGTGATGAGAGGTGTTTGGTTTGCGCCAGACATAGCGTTTTCCTTGATGGCCAATAAGATACATTTTTGTCTCATCTAACCAGAGTACCTTCTTCCACATGTTTGGGGAGTCCCCAACATGTCTTTTGGCAAATGTGTTTGCTTATTCTTTTCTTTAAGCAATGGCTTTTTTCTGGACACTCTTCCGTAAAGCCCAGCTCTGTGGAGTGTACGGCTTAAAGTGGTCCTATGGACAGATACTCCAATCTCCGCTGTCGAGCTATGCAGCTCCTTCAGGGTTATCTTTGGTCTCTTTGTTGCCTCTCTGATTAACGCCTTCTTGCCTGGTCCTTGAGTTTTGGTGGGCAGCCCTCTCTTGGCAGGTTTGTTGTGGTGCCATATTCTTTCAAAAAAATGTATAATGGATTTATTGGTGCTCTGTGGGATATTCAAAGTTTCTGATATTTTTTTATAACCCAATCCTGATCTGTACTTCTCCACAGCTTTGTCCCTGACCTGTTTGGAGAGCTCCTTGGTCTTCATGGTGCCGCTTGCTTGGTGGTACCCCCTTGCTTAGTGGTGTTGCAGACTCTGGGGCCTTTCAGAACAGGTGTATATATACTGAGATCATGCGACAGATCATGTGGCACATAGATTGCACACAGGTGGACTTTATTTAACTAATTATGTGACTTCTGAAGGTAATTGGTTGCACCATATCTTATTTAGGGGCTTCATAGCAAAGGGGGTGAATACATATGCACACACCACTTTTCAGT
This sequence comes from Brachymystax lenok tsinlingensis, assembly GCA_030435695.1. NCBI lineage: Eukaryota > Metazoa > Chordata > Actinopteri > Salmoniformes > Salmonidae > Brachymystax > Brachymystax lenok. The sequence continues at coordinate 31,333,014 of CM059813.1, read as the reverse complement.
TTTTTAATTTTTTTAATTTTTGGAAACAAGTTATTGTTTTCATTTCACTTCACCAATTTGGACTATTTTGTGTATGTCCATTACATGAAATCCAAATAAAAATCCATTTAAATTACAGGTTGTAATGCAACAAAATAGGAAAAAACGCCAAGGGGGATTAATACTTTTGCAAGGCACTGTACTTGGGCCATATCCACTGATTTGCAGTGTTACAGCAATGCATGGCTTCCTCAGGTCACATGATTGTGGTGAGAGTGGTACGTGCAGGGTAGAGGTCTGTCTGTGGCCTGCTGGGTAGAGATGGATGATGGAAGAAGAGAACGACAGAGATGGAGCAGAGATGGAGAGAGAGAGAGATGGAGTGAGAGAGCGTGAGATTACTCTGCCTGCTTATCTCAAAGGGAAGGAAGGACAGGATGAAGAGAAAGGTAGAGTGGGATAGTGGAGGGGTGGGGGAGGGTGAGCGGTAGAGGGAGAGTGGATGGGTGGGGAGGGTGAGAGGGAGGGTAACGTAGAAGACTGGGGAGGAGGGGGTAAGGGGGAGAGAGGAGGGGTGGTGGAGGGGGGTAAGTAGAGAGAGGGAGAGAGGAGGGGGGTAAGGAAAAGTCAAAGTCACCATTATTTGTCAGTTGTACAACCGAATGCCTTCAACCGAAATGTGTCTTCCGCATTTAACCCAACCCCTCTGAATCAGAGAGGTGCGGTGGGCTGCCTTAATCAACATCCACATCTTCGGCGCTCGGGGAACTGTGGGTTAACTGCCTTGTTCAGGGGCAGAACGACAGAATTTTTTCCTTGTCAGCTCGGGGATTTGAACTTGCAACCCTCCAGTTACAAGTCCACCGCTCTAACCACTAGGCTACCTGCCGCCCAGAGAGAGGGAGAGAGGAGGGGTGGTGGAGGGGGGTAAGGAGAGAGAGGGAAAGAGGAGGAGTGGTGGAGGGGGGTAAGGAGAGAGAGGAGGGTGGTGGAGGGGGTAAGGGGAGAGAGGGAGAGAGGTGGGGTGGTGGATGGGGTAAGGAGAGAGGGATAGAGGAGGGGTGGTGGAGGGGGGTAAGGAGAGAGAGGGAGAGACGAGGGGTGGTGGAGGGGGGTAAGGAGAGAGAGGGAGAGAGGAGGGTGGTGGAGGGGGGTAAGGAGAGAGAGGGAGAGACGAGGGGTGGTGGAGGGGGTAAGGAGAGAGAGGGAGAGACGAGGGGTGGTGGAGGGGGGTAAGGAGAGAGAGGGAGAGACGAGGGGTGGTGGAGGGGGGTAAGGAGAGAGAGGGAGAGAGGAGGGTTGGTGGAGGGGGTAAGGGGGAGAGCATTGTGGCTCCTTATAACATCTGGACCTCCACTGGTATCTGATCCTCCTGCAGTGACTAATCTCCAGATTAAATATTACTGCCTTTCAACTCTCCCTCTCCCTCTTCCTCTCCTCCATTTCCTTCCATCAACCCTCCTCTTTTCCTCGATCCCTTCATCCGTCCCAACTTACCTTTATAGGTCACAGTAAGTCACAAACTGTACAGGCTGAGTCACCTCCCTCCCTTCAAAACCACGACTGAATTAAAATATGTACAGTTGAAGTCGGAAGTTTACATACACTTAGGTTGGAGTCATTAAAACTCGTTTTTCAACCACTCCACAAATTTCTTGTTAACCAACTATAGATTTGGCAAGTCGATTAGGACATCTACTTTGTGCATGACACAAGTCATTTTTCCAACAATTGTTTACAGACAGATGATTTCACTTATAATTCACTGTATCACAATTCCAGTGGGTCAGAAGTTTACATACACTAAGTTGACTGTGCCTTTAAACAGCTTGAAAAATTCCAGAAAATGATGTCATGGCTTTAGAAGCTTCTGTTAGGCTAATTGACATCATTTGAGTCAATTGGAGGTGTACCTGTGGATGTATTTCAAGGCCTACCTTCAAACTCAGTGCCTCTTTGCTTGACATCATGGGAAAATCAAAAGAAAACAGCCAAGACCCCAGAAAGAAATTGTAGACCTCCACAAGTCTGGTTCATCCTTGGGAGAAATTTCCAAACGCCTGAAGGTACCACGTTCATTGGTACAAACAATAGTACGCAACACCATGGGACCACGCAGCCGTCATGCCACTCAGGAAGGAGACGTGTTCTGTCTCATAGAGATGAACATAGTTTGGTGCGAAAAGTGCAAATCAATCCCAGAACAACAGCAAAGGACCTTGTGAAGATGCTGGAAGAAGCAGGTACAAAAGTATCTATATCCACAGTAAAACGAGTCCTATATCGACATGACCTGAAGGCCGCTCAGCAAGGAAGGAACCACTGCTCCAAAACCGCAATAAAAACGCCAGACTACGGTTTGCAACTGCACATGGGGACAAAGATTGTACTTTTTGGAGAAATGTCCTCTGGTCTTATAGAACTGTTTGGCCATAATGACCATCGTTATGTTTGGAGGAAAAAGGAGGAGGCTTGCAAGCCGAAGAACACCATCCCAACCGTGAAGCACAGGGGGGGGCAGCATCATTTTGTGGGGGTGCTTTGCTGCAGGAGGGACTGGTGCACTTCACAAAATAGATGTCTTCGTGAGGAAGGAAAATTATGTGGATATATTGAAGCAACATCTCAAGACATCAGTCAGGAAGTTAAAGCTTGGTCGCAAATGGGTCTTCCAAATGAACAATGACCCCAAGCATATTTCCAAAGTTGTGGCAAAATGGCTTAAGGACAACAAAGTCAAGGTATTGGAGTGGCAATGAGAAAATATAGAAAATATGTGGGCAGAACTGAAAAAGCGTGTGCGAGAAAGGAGGCCTACAAACCTGACTCAGTTACACCAGCTCTGTCAGGAGGAATGGGCCAAAATTCACCCAATTTATTGTGGGAAGCTTGTGGAATGCTACCCGAAATGACCCAAGCTAAACAATTTAAAGGCAATGCTACCAAATACTAATTGAGTGTATGTAAACTTCTGACCCACTGGGAATGTGATGAAAGAAATTAAAGCTGAAGTAAATCATTCTCTCTGCTACTATTCTCTCTGCTACTATTATTTCATGTTCCTAAAATAAAGTGGTGATCCTAACTGACCTAAGACAGGGACTTTTTACTAGGATTAAATGTCAGGAATTGTGAAAAACTAAGTTTAAATGTATTTGGCTAAGGTGTATGTAAACTTCCGACTTCAACTGTATGTCCTCTAACAATAACTCTGTCCCACTCCCACCCATCTCACTCTGCCCTCATTCACCCCTCCTCACTCACTGAAATCAGAGCATGTGGTGGCATTACACAGAAAAGGGTTCCCTCTGAGGTAAAATAGGTTCCATCTCCCTATCCACTGTATCTGTGCCCCATTACAGTCAACACCAAACCTTGACAGCCACTACCAAGCAGCTCAGATTACCTACTAGAACTCTGTGGCTTTGTTGGCATGACAAAGACCTAAGCGAGCACTCACTCAAATGACACTCCATACAGTTGCATATAACAACCTGCTCCCCTATGTACATGCACAAAGACAGGCGTTCGTGCAAGGCACTCTCCCCCATCTCTCTCTTTGTTCTCGGCGCACTCTTTCTATCTGCTCCTTTGTTCTGCCCTATACGTTCATCCTCTCTCCATCGACACCTTTCCTCATCTCTTTTCTTGGGTCGATTCTCCTCCTGTTCGTCCTCCATCCTCATCCTCCTTTCTTTGCCAGAGTTGAAAGGTTAAGTAGGAACCTCGGGTGTCACACAGGTTTGCACTACTGCAGTGTTTCCTAACTCCAGTCCTCCAAACTCACCTGATTCAACTCACTAGAATTGAGAAACACTGGATAATAAACTGGACGATAGGAAAGGAAAAAACCACAGCGCACGCGAGCCCGTGAACGCGCATCCTCTTCTGTTAACATCCGATGACCAGTTCGAAATTCTTCTTCTATTACCATCCAGAGCAACTATAACATCCCCAAACACTGTCTAGAGACTGTTGACATCCAGTGGAAGCAATAGGTACTGCAATCTTACTCCCAGAAATGGCTGTTTTCAATAGGGAGTGGTTCAAAATGAGGCAACGTGTCAAAAACACTTTTTCCAGGACAGAAATTCCTCTGGTTTTTGCCTGCTATATCCATTCTGTTATACTCACAGACATTATGTTAACACTTTTAGAAACTTCAGAGTGTTTCCTATCCAATAGTACTAATTATGTGCATATCCTATTTTCTCGGCCTGAGTGGGAGGCATTTTACTTTGGGCACACCAGACTCTCCAAAACTGTCACCTCGGGAGCCGCTCCCTAAGAAGTTAATATCCTTCCCTATAAGCTTGCTGAAAGTTTGTTGTCAATTTGTTTACTGTAAAATAGCATTGTATCTGGTCAAACACAATTTCTTTCAAAAGTTTACTTAGGGTTGGATGATTGGTTGGCTATTTGAGCCAGTAAATGGGGCTTTACTATTGTTTGGTAGAGGAATGACTTTTACTTCCCTCCAAGCCTGGGGGCACACACTTTCTAGTAGGCATAAATAGAAAATATGGCAAATAGGAGTGGCAATATCGGCCCCTATTAATATTTTCCATCCAAGTTGATCAGACCCTGGTGCCTTGTCATTGTTGATAGACAACAATAATGTTTTCACCTCTTCCACACTCATTTTACAGAATTCAAAATTACAAGGCTTGTCTTTCCTAATTTGGTCAGATATACTTGGATGTGTAGTGTCAGCGTTTGTTGCTGGCATGTCATGCCTAAGTTTACTAATCTTGCCAATGAAAAAATCGTTTAAGTAGTTAGCATTATCAGTTGGTTTTGTAATGAATGAGTCATCTGAATCAATGAATGATGGAGCTGAGTTTGCCTTTTTTTTTAAATTTCATTTAAAGTGCTTCAAAGCTTTTTAGTATCATTCTTTATGTAATTTATCTTTGTTTCATAGTGTAGTTTCTTCTTCTTTTTATTCAGTTTAGTCACATGATTTCTCAATTTACGATATGTTTGACAATCCTTTGTGAAACCAAACTTATTTGCCATTCCTTTTGCCTCATCCCTCTCAACCATACAATTTTGAATTCCTCATCAATCAACAGGGTTTTTACAGTCATTTTCTTAATGGTTGCACGCTTATTAGTAACTGGGATAAGGAATTTCATAAATGTGTCAAGTGCAGTGTCTGTTTGCTTCTCATTGCACACCACAGACCAACAAATACTCTTTACATCAACAACATAGGAATCACTACAAAACCTGTTGTATGACCTCTTATACACTATATTAGGCCCAGCCTTTGGAACTTTGGTTTTCCTAGATATGGCTACTATATTGCGATCACTACATCCGATGGATCTGGAAACTGGTTTCAAGCACATTTCTGCAGCATTAGTAAAGATGTGATCACTACATGTTGATGATTTCATTCCTGTGTTTGTAACTACCCTGGTAGGTTGACTGATAACCTGAACCAGGCTGCAGGCACTGGTTACAGTTTGAAGTTATTTCTTCAGTGGACAGCTTGAAAGCCAGTCAATATTTAAATCACCCAGAAAATATACTTCTCTGTTGATATCACATACATTATCAAGAATTTCACACAATTAAATCAAATCAAGTTGTATTTGTCACATGCGCCGAATGCAACAGGTGTAGAAATGCTTACTTACAAGCCCTTAACCAACAGTGCAGTTCAAGAAATAGAGTAAAGAAATTTTCTAAATAAAATAAAGTAAAAATAAAAAGTTACACAGTTGAATTACATAACAATAACAAGGTTATATGGAACCTTTATTTTCCTAGGCAAGTCAATTAAGAACAAATTCTTATTTACAATGACGGCCTACCCGGCAAAACCTGGACGACGCTGGGCCAATTGTGTGCCGCCCTATGGGACTCCCAATCACGGCCGGATGTGATATAGTCTGGAATCAAACCAGGGTCTGTTGTGATGCCTCTAGCACTGAGATGCAGTGCCTTAGACCGCTGCGCTACTCGGGAGCCCCAAAAAAGAAGCCTGATGTGGAGGTCCTGGGCTGGCGTGGTTACATGTGGTCTGCAGTTGTGAGGCTGGTTGGACGTACTGCCAAATTCCCTAAAACAAAATACACGGGGCACGGTACCAAGTAAATGTGCAGGGGTATAGGTTAGTCGAGGTAATTTGTACATGTAGGTAGGGGTAAAGTGACTATGCATAGATGATAAACAGTGAGTAGCAGCAGTGTAAAAACAGGCGGGGGTCAATGTAAATAGTCTGACATTTGATTAATTGTTCAGCAGTCTTATAGCTTGGGGGTAGAAGCTGTTTAGGGGCCTTTTGGATCTAGACTTGGCGCTCCGGTACCGCTTGCCGTGCGGTAGCAGAGAGAACAGTCTATGACTTGGGCCTTCCTCTGACACCACCTGGTATATAGGTCCTGGATGGCCGGAAGCTTGGCCCAAGTGATGTATTGGGCCATACGCTTTACCCTCTGTAGCGCCTTACGGTCAGATACTGAGCAGTTGCCCTACCAGGTGGTGATGCAACCAGTCAGGATGCTCTCAATAGCGTAGCTGAACAACATTTTGAGGATCTGGGGACCCATGGCAAATCGTTTCAGTCTCCTGAGGGGGAAAAGGTGTTGTCTTCACGACTGTCTTGGAGGGGTTGGACACTAAGGAACTTGAAACTCTCTACCCGCTCCACTCCAGCCCTGTCGATGCAAATGGGGGCCTGTTTGGCTCTCCTTTTCCTGAAGTCCTCGATCATTATCCAGATACTGACTGTTAGCACTTGGTGGTCTATAGCAGCTTCCCAGCAGAATGGGCTTTAGGTGAGGCAGATTAACCTGTAGCTATATTACTTCAACAGTATTTAACATAAGATCCTCTATAATCTTTACAAGGAATGTGGTTCTGAATATAAACAGCAACACCTCCAACATTAGCATGTCTATATTTTCTGTAAATGTTATAACCTTGTATTGCTACCACTGTATCATCAAAGGTATTATCTTAGTGAGTTTCAGAGATAGTCAGAATACGAATGTCATCTGTTACTAGTATTAGTGAAAGAGAAAACATTTCCATGTAAGTCATCCTTGATTCCAGAGATATGTTATGTACAACCGACCTAAAAGCAGGAGTTCACTATGTGCACAGTTAAGATCAGTGATATTTCTCATGACTATTGAAACAAGCCACTATTATGTGGCTCAGCAACAAGGAAAAATTTAGTTTTTTTCGTCCATTGTATTATCCATTGTAATTTTAAGATAATGCCTGGAATAAAAGAAAAAGGGGGACCTATAATTCAATAAAATATTTAGTTCTAGACATATGTGAAGATACAGTTGAAGTCAGAAGTTTACATAGACCTTAGCCAAATACATTTAAACTCAGTTCTTTCACAATTTCTGACATTTAATCCTAGTAAAAATTCCCTGTCTTAGGTCATTTAAGAATGTGAAATGTCAGAATAATAGTAGAGAGAATGATTTATTTCAGCTTGTATTTCTTTCATCACATTCTCAGTGGGTCAGAAGTTTACATACACCCAATTAGTATTTGTATACACTGTACTCTAAACCATCTACTGTATCTTGCCTATGCCGTTCGGCCATCGACCCAAATCTCTAGCCACTTTAATAATTATAACTGGATGAAATAATGTATCACTAGCCACTTTAAACAATGCCATTTATATAATGTTTACATATCCTACATTACTCATCTCATATATATATATATGTGTATATACTGTACTCCATACCATCTACTGCATCTTGCCTATGCCGGTCAGCCATCGCTCATCCATATATTTATATGTACATACTCGTATTCATTCCCTTACTCTTGTGTGTATAAGGTAGTTGTTGTGAATTTGTTAGATTACTTGTTAGATACTACTGCATGGTCGGAACTAGAAGCACAAGCATTTCGCTACACTCGCATTAACATCTGCTAACCATGTGTATGTGACAAATAAAATTTGATTTGATTTGATTTGATATTTGGTAGCTTTGCCTTTAAATTGTTTAACTTGGGTCAAACATTTTGGGTAGCCTTCCACAAGCTTCCCACAATAAGTTGGGTGAATGTTGGCACCTTCCTCCTGACAGAGCTGGTGTAACTGAGTCAGATTTGTAGGCTTCCCTGCTCACACACACTTTTTAAGTTCTGCCCACAAATGTTCTATAGGATTGAGGTCAGGGCTTTGTGATGGCCACTCCAATACCTTCACTTTGTTGTCCTTAAGCCATTTTGCCACAACTTTGGAAGTATGCTTGGGGTCATTGTCCATTTGGAAGACACATTTGCGACCAAGCTTTAACTTCCTGACTGATGTCTTGAGATGTTGCTTCAATATATCCACATAAACATCAATTCATTTTCCCATTTCAAATCACAACTCAAAACGCACCTGTTTAAAACTGCCTATCTCACTTGACGTCAATTGCTCTGCTTCTTTAGTTTTTTTTATGCTGTTCTATGCTTTTAAATGTCTTATGTTTCCCTGTCGGTGTCCTTGAGTGTAGAGAAAGGCGCCTTAAATAAAATGTATTATTATTATTATAATTTTCCAACCTCATGATGACATCTATTTTGTGAAGTGCACCAGTTCCTCCTGCAGCAAAGCACCCCCACAACATGATGCTGCCACCCCGTGCTTCACGGTTGGGATGGTGTTCTTCGGCTTGCAAGCCTCTTCCTTTTTCCTCGAAACATAACAATGGTCATTATCGCCGAACAGTTCTATTTTTGTTTCATCAGACCAGAGGACATTTCTCCAAAAAGTAAAATCTTTGTCCCCATGTGTAGTTGCAAACCGTAGTCTGGCGTTTTTATGGCAGTTTTGGAGCAGTGGCTTCTTCCTTGCTGATCGGCCTTTCAGGTCGTGTTGATATAGGACTCGTTTTACTGTGGATATAGATACTTTTGTGCCTGTTTCCTCCAGCATCTTCACAAGGTCCTTTGCTGTTGTTCTGGGATTGATTTACACTTTTCGCACCAAAGTATGTTCATCTCTAAGAGACAGAACATGTCTTCTTCCTGAGCGTTATGACGGCTGCGTGGTCCCATGGTGTTTATACATGCGTATTATTGTTTGTACAGATGAACGTGGTACCTTCAGGCATTTTGAAATTGCTCCCAAGGATGAACCAGACTTGTGGAGGTCTACAATTTTGTTTCTGAGGTCTTGGCTGATTTCTTTAGATTTTCCCATGATATCAAGCAAAGAGGCACTGAGTTTGAAGGTAGGCCTTGAAATACATCCACAGGTACACCTCCAATTGACTCAAATGATGTCAATTAGCCTATCAGAAGCTTCTAAAGCCATGACATCATTTTCTGGAATTTTCCAAGCTGTTTAAAGGCACAGTCAACTAAGTGTGTGTAAAATTCTGACCCACTGGAATTGTGATACAGTGAATTATAAATGAAATAATCTGTCTGTAAACAATTGTTGGAAAAATGACTTGTGTCATGCATTAAGTACATGTCCTAACCGACTTGCCAAAACTATAGTTTGTTAACAATACATTTATGGAGTGGTTGAAAAATGAGTTTTAATGACTCCGACCTAAGTGTATGTAATCTTCTGACTTCAACTGTACCTATGGATTGTGCATATATCTTTCACACGTGAATTCTTTCTTGATGCCTGACCGGGTTGAAATGCCTTTTTCCGTTTCATTTATTATAATTCATTCATCTGTATTTATTTATTTTAGTTTTTGCTGCTTGAAGGTTATTGTTACTGCTTGAAGGTTATTGTTAGTGCTTGAAGGTTATTGTTACTGCTTGAAGGTTATTGTTACTGCTTGAAGGTTATTGTTACTGCTTGAAGTTTATTGTTAGTGCTTGAAGGTTATTGTTACTGCTTGAAGGATATTGTTACTGCTTGAAGGTTATTGTTACTGCTTGAAGTTTATTGTTAGTGCTTGAAGGTTATTGTTACTGCTTGAAGGTTATTGTTACTGCTTGAAGGATATTGTTAGTGCTTGAAGGTTATTGTTACTGCTTGAAGGATATTGTTAGTGCTTGAAGGTTATTGTTACTGCTTGAAGGATGTTGTTAGTGCTTGAAGGATATTGTTAGTGCTTGAAGGTTATTGTTACTGCTTGAAGGATATTGTTAGTGCTTGAAGGTTATTGTTACTGCTTGAAGGATATTGTTACTGCTTGAAGGTTATTGTTACTGCTTGAAGGATATTGTTAGTGCTTGGATAACTTTATCTATTATCATGTTGATATTTGTTCATTCTTGGTATGCGGTGTGTACTGCGCAGTGCACTGGAGGACTCATTGTGGGAATCATTGTAAAAAGAATTATGTGTCAATTGATCCTGTAAGGGATGGGCCACCAACTGGCAATTTTACACAACAATTCAATATGAATTAATTCATACTACTTCATGTTTGTAACTTAAGTTTTTCTTATGTTTGTTATTGAACAGTATGAGGGCTTCCCAATGGAAAAAGAGGGAGATAGAGAGACAAAGTGAGTGAGGGTGGAAATAGGAGAGAGGGTTAAGTTATAGATCCCCCTCTTCTGTCCCCCTGGGGTGTGTTTGGTTGTTTCTAACATGATTAGAACACAGACAGACAGACATGTGGCCCAACATACATGGCCCTTGGACCAGGGTGGGTAATGTAATGAGTAATGTTATTACCTGTAGTCTGGGAAACAGTCGTCCATACAGCCCAATCCAAACTCACTCAGCCACGATTGATTGGTGATAAAGACTTTGAAATTATGTGCCCTTTGACCTCATCCTGATGAGGTGGTAGGTAGCCTAGTGGTTAGATCGTTGGACTAACAACCAGAAGGTTACAAGATCAAATCCCTGAGCTGACAAGGTAAAAATCTGTTGTTCTGCCCCTGAACAAGGCAGTTAACCCTCTGTTCCTAGGGCTTCATTGAAAATAGAATTTGTTCTTAACTGATTTGCCTAGTTAAATAAAGGTTAAAAAAAAACATCCATGAGAGGACAGGGTGATATTGGTTGGTTCTAAGGGTTTGAGTCAGTTGAAGCAGAGACCATAGTCTTTGGGTTTTGTCCTCAGACATTTGGTAGAAATTCACAAAATATATTATCATATTGTCCTGTCCTGTGGTCTGTTCCATTGTGGTTCTGTACTAAATACTGTATGACACCTGTTTATTGATAGTCAGAGCGTGTTACACGTGGAAACGGTCAGACGCAACAAACTGTCAGTGTTGATCATTAGAATGGCTCACCTGAATCTCTGGAAGTTCCACTGCAATTTTTAAAGAACTAATCATCTTGTCATGTGTCAGAGTAATCTAACCTGAATGACTGACAGGAAGGGAATTAAAAGTGAAGGGGTTTGGGAGACTTACTTTGTCTTTGCACAACACACTCACTGGTTACAAAGATTGATGAGCTAACTGGCGTACCCTCCCCTCCCTTGGAACACAAAATTTCATGTGAGGAAAGGGGAGAATTTTCCATTTGTGGGAGAGAGAGAAAGGTAAATGTAGCGGGAAAAGTGTGTCTGTGTGATGGTATCTGGTGGGAGCTCTAGTAAGTGACAGTGTCACATGGAGACAGAGATAACCTTGCTGTCTGAAAGCCTCCTCTATCAGTTATAAACTCACCTTATTAGATTAACAAGCACCTCCCCCATCACATAACATCAGATCTCCAGCCAATAAGCATGAATATTAATTACAGAGTGCAATTAAGGTTTGATGGCCGCCAATTAGACTAAAACACATTAGTGGGTTACAGTGACTCTTCTGTGTGTTCTGGTCAGAGGGACAGACAGACAGAGACACGTACAACAGAATGATGGAGTTAAAGATGGGTTTCAAATGTATTTAATTTTTTGGTCTGCATACAGTCATTATTTTGTAGGCAAGGCTGTGAAACTTTGAGTAAGAAGGTTAAAATGTCACAAAACGGACAGTACCGCATAATGAGGACATTTCGGAACGTGTGAAAATACAAGGGCATGTGTGTTGATTGTGAGGGGTCCTGATGCTTGGCTTGGTCTGGAAAGAGGAGGAGAACAGGGAACAGGGTAACAGGGATGACTCCCCAGAGAGTGTTGGGGGATCAGATAAAACACTCTTCCCAGAGAGGGACCATATTGACTGGGTGACTGGGACAGAGTGATGGGCTGGGGATTACAGGAGACATGGGTGTGGCTGTGTGGGTGTGTGTGTGTGTGTCTGTGTGTGTGTGTGCGTGCATGTGTGTGTTAAACATGTAGGTCCTTTGCAGCTCATTAATAGAACTAGTAATCAAAGTCCTCAGCAAGGCTGTATACTGAATGTAAATGATGGGGGATGATGCTGTTGGTCTCCAGGGGGTTATGAGGGGGGTCTGGGAGGAGGTGCTGTGGCCCATTCTCACGATGTGTGGCTGGGATAGGACAGGGCAGGACAGGGAGGGAGGGACAGGCTATAGGACAGGGCAGGAATATGTGTAGGGGGGTCACCTGTGTGTCTGAGATCCACATATCTGCCCTATTCTCAAGGTGGGTTCATATTGATCTCACTGTCTGAGTGACAGCCCTATTTATAGATAATACTGTAAAATATATAATAGAATAGTAGAGTAAAACCAACTGGATCATAAATGCCTGTCCCTCTGATCCAGAGGGCCAGACACAATATGTTGCCATAGGAAATGCCAAGTCAGAACCCACCACGATCACCTGTGGTGTCCCTCAAGGCTCTGTCATAGGCCCCATCTTACGCATCATCTACATGCTCCCCCTTGGTCTCCTAATCAGGAAACACAGCATCCAATTCCACTGCTACGCTGAAGACACTCAGATCTACATAAAACAACCCTGGAATCTCTCCCGTAAACACCTTCACCAGTTGTCAGGATGACCTCAAGGCCAGGATGTCAGACAATTTCCTACAACTCAACAATACTAAAACAGAAGCATTACTCATCGGCACTGCCCATCACACCAAAACCAGTCCCATCACCACCCTTACCCGCGGCGGCCACTCCATCACATGGTCCTCCTCGGTCTCCAACCTTGGAGTGTTACTGGACTCCTCCCTCACTTTCTCCGACCACATAAAATCTGTGGTTATTTCACCTGAGAAACATCACCCGGCTCCGTCTTGTTCTCTCCAAAACGTATCTGGAAAAGCTGGTCAACTCCCTCGTCACCTACCGACTTGATTACTGCAATGTCCTCCTTGGTGGTCTCCCCTCAAAAGGCATCCCCAGGCTGCAGCTTGTGCAGAACAGTGCTGCCTTGGTCCTCACAGGAACCCAGAGATCTGCCCAATTCACCGCCATTCTACTCTCTCTCCACTGGCCACCCATCCAATTCAGAATCAACTTCAAAATCCTCCTGTTATTCTTCAAAACCTTCAATGCCTGTGGTCCCAAATACTTCAGTGAACGCCTCAGTCCCAAACAGTCTTCAAGTTCACTGGTCAAATGATGACTCCTTGCAGTCCCAAAGACGCGACTAAAAACAATGGGTGACCGAGCATTCTGTCTCGGGCCCCAGCTCTGGAACAAACACTTCTTCAAACTGGCTTTAGCTTAATGCGATCTATGTTGTGGTGTCTGTTGTTGGTCTTATATGTTAGTTTCAGGTTCTAGTGTTTTGTCCTTGTCGCCTCCTTAATTTCTTTGCTTATCTTGTATAGTACTAAGCCACTAGTTATTCTTACCTAATGTTTTTTAGTCCTTTTATTAAAGCATTTTTCTTTTGTTGTTTGCTCTCAATGTAAAGTGATTTACATGTCACAATCTTCATTAATGGACCAAGGAGCAGCGGGCCGGTAGTTCCACATATTTAATGGAAGTGAAACTTCAAAACAAGAACAACTAACAGATCGGACATAGGTGTGTAGCGCGCACACAGCACTTACAACACAAGAAACAATATCCCACAAAGGCAGGTGGGGAAGGGAACAAACTAAATAGGATTCCCAATTAGAGGCAACGACTAACAGCTGCCTCTAATTGGGAACCAACACAAAACCCAACATAAAGTCCCCTAGAAAACCCTAGTCACGCCCTGACCTAACACACCATAGAGAAACCCAGAGGGCTCTCTATGGCCAGGGCGTGACATTACATCTACAAATGAAAAACACTCTACAAATGTAATTTATTATTCAGAATATCTTATTGTAATTCATGGGTTGAAATGATTTCCAGGCTCAGATGTAGTCCCACTGTGAACTTTAACAACCCGAACATGTGTAAAATGATGTTGCAGTAGGTACATGTGTACCTGAATAGTACCAAATGTATGCACAGTAATACATTATTTACACTGAGTAGGCCCCACATCTACTACAGCTCCAGGATGGCTCATCCAGACACCCAGCGTCGGGCGGCCTCCTACCCAGCTTCCCTCTCTCTATCTCTGGGTTGCTGGGTTGAGCTGCCTGCTGGCTCAAGCCTGACCTCACTGGAGCCCCAACAGCATAGGCCAGCACAGAGCTCAGCTTTGGTACATTGTATACAGTTTAGACTGGAATGAAGGCCTGAGCCTGTTTACATTAGAACTGGAGGAGAGTGCTGAGGAGAGGAAGAAGAGGAGATGAAGGAGAAGAGGAGAGGACGGGGGACGAGGGAGAAGGATGGAGAATACTGAGGTATATAAGAAAACATGCTTCTAAAAATGTATCATTGTGAGGAATTTGTTCTAGTGCACTTTGAATGAGAGAAGCTTTTTATGTACATGTTCTTAATACATGTATTGAGTCCCATGGTCATGGGTGTATGGGTGTGGGGACATTGTAATATTATGGTGTCAAACTGTTGGTTTTAAATGTTGTTTGAAAGGAGGTGAGTCATTGTGAATAAGGATGTTGTAGTTTCGGGGCAGAGAAAGGCACCATTAACACAGATGAACGTAGCACTGTTCGTATGACAGCAGACTGATTGCAGCCATTGAGAGAAAAAGCTTTTAATTTGGCTCTGGTGTGGTAATTGGGTTTAAATTCTCTCCTCTCACTAAGAGGAATGGGCTGGGTAATGAAGTTAATCATCTCACTCACTTCTTCCAGCTTTCCTGTACTGTATATGTGTGTTTGAGGGATATGTTTCAGTGCCCCTCTCCCTCTCTCTCTCTTTCTCCCCCTAATTCATCATGTAATGCTGTTTATTGTGGGTATCATGGTGCTTTAATGCATTAGTTAAATGGACCCAGCACATTACTGTAATGGAGAGGGAGCATGAAAACACACTGAAACCAGATCTACTTCTCCCTCTCTTTCCTCTATCCCCTCTATCATTATCTCCCTGCCCCCTTTTGCCATTAGACCTCAATTTGCACTCCATCGTTCCATTTCATTCACTCTCTCTCCATCCCATCTTAATCTCCCTCTCTTTTCTTTCCTTCTATCCTTCTCCTCCCTCTCTCTCTCTCTCTCTCTCTCTCTCTCTCTCTCTCTGTTGTTCCCACTCTGCTCTGTCCTTATCACCCTCTCCCTCTCCCTCTCCCTCTCCCTCTCCCTCTCCCTCTCCCTCTCCCTCCCCTTGCATCTGTACTGATTTGATGTCACTAATGGCTGGGGATATTTAGCAGAAAGAACATCTCATTTTACATGACCTGGGAGAGAGGCAGGAGAGAAGAGGGGGCAAGAAAGGAAATATAGAAGGAAAGGACTGGGACAGGAGGAGAGAAGAACATGGGGGCAGTAAAGGAAACGAGGGATGCAAAAGAAGAGAAAAGCGGGAGGAGGGAAAAGAAGCATAATGAAATGTTATTAGGTAATATTGTCTGTGTGTGAATACTTTTGTGTTCATGTGAGAGTTCATGGCCCTGTGATTGTGTGTATTTTATATGCTGTGTGATTTTGTGTGTGTGTTTATGCCTGTGTGTATGTTATTTTAGTGTGTGTGTGTGTGTGTGTGTGTGTGTGTGTGTGTGTGTGTGTGTGTGTGTGTGTGTGTGTGTGTGTGTGTGTGTGTGTGTGTGTGTGTGTGTATTTGGCAGTGGGCACAGCAGCCACATGACGACCCCTGGGTGACCCCTGATAAGTGTGTAGTCACCGGGCTGCTTCATTCTAACTCCCGCATTTCTCCTGATCCATTTACACAATGGAGTATTAAACATCTTAACACACACACATTAAACACTTTCAATATCAACCATGGGACACAACCCACAATTAGATCATACACGCTACCTCTGAGCAGTTCACACAACACACACTTCTCTCAATCTTTTCCTCGCTTCCTCTTCCTCACTCCATTGCTCTTATTTGTCTCTCTCGTTTCATCCCTGTATTTTCTCCATGCTTCCATCTCTGTCCGTATCTAGTGGTAGTGTTCAGCTGCCTGAGCTGAAGGCTGATGGTAAAGCACCATGGTTAGAATTCTTCAATTCCTGAGAGGTTGAACTGCACCTGGGGCCACAGCCCAACCCTTTATATTCCATTCCAGACCTGCCTAGCACAGACAAAGGATCATCATCATCATCATCATCATGCTCATCAATCTTCATCATTATCATCATCATCATCACCATCATCATCATTATCACCACCACCACCATCCTCCTCCTCCTCCACCTCCTCCTCCTCATCATCATCATTATCATCATCATCATCATCATCACATCACCATCACCACCATCCTCCTCCTCCTCATCATCATATCCACCATCCTCCTCATCATCATCATCACCACCACCATCCTCCTCCACTCCCTCCTCACCACCCTCCTCCTCATCATCATCACCACCATCCTCCTCATCATCATCATCACTCTGCTCAGAGAGACCTCTCATTTGATGGACAACCATTTTCAATTGGTCCCTACAGACATGGGCAATTTGACTACTTAGTTTTTCATCAGTCCTCTGGGACAGATCCCTCTCTTTTGCTCTCTCTCTTTCTCTGTCTTCTGATTTCTGTAGCCTCTTTTGCCCTCCCTCTCCCTTGCTCCCTAGCTCTCTCCCCCTCCCTCTCTCTCAGAGGTCGGTCATTACAGGATTAGTTGGTTGATTGAGTGAAGCTGACAGGTTGAGTGGAGGTAGAGGTAGAGGAGGGGGTACACTTTCACTGCTGTGTAAATCATGGACGCGTGCCTTCTGTCAGTCAAACATCCCTCAACCAATGACTTTAACTTCAGGGTCTTAAAGCTTGATCCATTGGCCAAAGCTAGCCTTTCTCTGCTTACTTAACCTGTATAGGTTATATTTTAGATTGAACAGTTGAATCCAGTAAATGCAGTACAGTATGATGTAAATGTAATTAGTCCACCCTAGAGGTGTCTGTAGGTAAATATCTGTAAGTGTCTGTTTGAGTGTGTATGTGCGCAAGTGTGTGTGTGTTTGTGTGTGTTTGTGGTTAGGTGTCGCTTGTTCACACAATGAGGTCCACACGCAAGCCAGCCAAAATGGAGCTACAATGGTAACAGAGTAGCCTACACTGCTACAATGGTGAAGGAGTAGCCTACACTGCTACAATGGTGAAGGAGTAGCCTACACTGCTACAACGGTAAAGGAGTAGCCTACACTGCTACAATGGTGAAGGAGTAGCCTACACTGCTACAATGGTGAAGGAGTAGCCTACACTGCTACAATGGTGAAGGAGTAGCCTATACTGCTACAATGGTAAAGGAGTAACCTACACTGCTACAATGGTAAAGGAGTAGCCTACACTGCTACAATGGTGAAGGAGTAGACTACACTGCTACAATGGTGAAGGAGTAGCCTATAATGCTACAATGGTGAAGGAGTAGCCTATACTGCTACAATGGTGAAGGAGTAGCCTATACTGCTACATTGGTAAAGGAGTAGCCTACACTGCTACAATGGTGAAGGAGTAGCCCATACTGCTACAATGGTGAAGGAGTAGCCTATACTGCTACAATGGTAAAAGAGTAGCCTACACTGCTACAATGGTAAAGGAGTAGCCTACATTGCTACAATGGTAAAGGAGTTGCCTATACTGCTACAATGGTGAAGGAGTTGCCTATACTGCTACAATGGTGAAGGAGTAGCCTACACTGCTACAATGGTAAAGGAGTAGCCTACACTGCTACAATGGTGAAGGAGTAGCCTACACTGCTACAATGGTGAAGAGAGAGTGTGTTGAGTGTGAGAGAGTGTGTTGTTGTCTAATACACCTCTATGGATATATAAAATCACAGATCCCTCTATAAACAAACCTATTCCACACGACAGGTCTAAATAAATGTCAAGCTACTTTACACAGAACAATCCAAGCCCAGCATATTGTGTTTGTGATGAAGATATGGGTGCCCAACCAACGTGCTTCTGGATGGCACTAGGAACGCATACTGTAGTTAGAACATATGATTCTCTGTCCCGAAGCCACTCCTGCATTGTCTTGGCTGTGTGCTTTCACCCCAGTCTGAGGTCCAGAGCGCTCTGGAGCAGGTTTTCATCAAGGATCTCTCTGTACTTTTCTCTATTCATCTTTTCCTCGATCCCTGACTAGTCTCCCAGTCCCTGCCGCTGAAAAACATCCCCACAGCATGTTCATCAGACCAGAGAATCTTGTTTCTCATGGTCTGAGAGTCCTTCAGGTGTCTTTTGGCAATCTCCAAGCGGGCTGTCATGTGCCTTTTACTGAGGAGTGGCTTCCGTCTGGCCACTCTATCATAAAGGCCTGGTTGGTGGAGTGCTGCAGAGATGGTTGTCCTTCTGTAAGGTATTCCTATCTCCACAGAGGAACTCTGGAGCTCTGACAGATTGACCATCGTGTTCTTGGTCACCGTCCTGACCAAGGCCCTTCTCCCCGGATTGCTCAGTTTGGTAGTCGGCCAGCTCTAGGAAGAGTCTTAGTGGTTCCAAACATCTTCCATTTAAGAATGATGGAGGCAACTGTGTTCTTGGGGACCTTCAATGCTGCAGAAATTTGTTTGTACCCTTCCTCAGATCTGTGCCTCGACACAATCATGTCTCGGAGCACTACGGACAATTCCTTCAACCTCATGGCTTGGTTTTTGCTCTGACGTGCACTGTCAACTGTGGGATCTTATATAGACAGGTGTGTGCCTTTCCAAATCATGTCCATTCAATTTAATTTACCACAGGTGGACTGCAATCAAGTTGTAGAATGATCAATGGAAACAGGATGCACCTGAGCTCAATTTCAAGTCTCATAGCAAAGGGTCTGAATATTTATGTAAATAAGGCATTGCTGTTTTTAAACATTTCTAAAAACCTGTTTTTGCTTTGTCATTATTTGCTTTTGTCATTATTGTGTGTAGATTGATGAGGATTCATTTTAGAATAACAAAATGTTGAAAAAGGGAAGGGGTCTGAATACTATTGAATGTACTGTATATTATGGTAGGAATACTATTGCACTTACTGTAGTGTTTTTGCAGACTTTGCTGTAGTATTTACTGTAGTATACTGTATTATTTACAGTTTATTGTTTTTTGCAGACTTGTCTTTACTGTAGTGTTTTTGCTGACTGTACTATATTGTAGTATTTACTGTATTTACTGTAGTGTTTTTGCTGACTGTACTATATTGTAGTATTTACTGTAATGTTTTTGGGGACATTACTATAGTATTTACTAAATCATTTTGATTTATTATCTATGACATAGAAGTGGGGGGGGTTTCTCCTTGACGAAACCTACTGGAGAAGTACTGTAAGAGCAAATTGTCCATAACCTGTAGGTAGGTAAGACTGGGTTCTTAACTGAGAGTTCAGCACTTCTGCTCTTTTCTATAACCTGTAGGGAACAAAATATATAGTCTATACTTGGCATGTAGGTTTCTCACTTACGGGTGGCACGAATTGGGATATGGTGGAGGGGAATGGGTAGGGTATATGCAAATTAAATACTGTAGTATTTTCTGTAGTTAAAACATTTTTGTGTTTACAACATAATTATGTAGGAGGTAATGTAGTACTCTATAATAAACTGTGTGGAAGGTTTATAGTCTCTTCAGGACACCAGTTTGGATAATGCAGACTTGATGCAAGAATAATCTCCTTGATAGTTTACTGACTAGAAACAGGCAGGACTACATACACGCAGCTTCACTTTGGCAACAAGACTATATAATGATCTGCTCATGCTCAGTCTAGATATGACATATACAGTAGGTCTACAATATCAACCACTGAAATACCTTTAAAAAAACACACTGTCTTAATTTGACCTCTGTAGAGACAAAGTGCAACTGACTAGTGTGTGTGTGTGTGTGTGTGTGTGTGTGTGTGTGTGTGTGTGTGTGTGTGTGTGTGTGTGTGTGTGTGTGTGTGTGTGTGTGTGTGTGTGTGTGTGTGTGTGTGTGCGGCCTAAAGTAACACCTGATTACAGCGTAGTTCAAGTACTAATGGTCGTGGAGGCGTAACAGTAACTGGAGTGTGGTACAGTACAAAGTGTAACAGAGAGGGGAGGAGAGGGGTGAGGCTGGTGAGGAGGGTGAGGTTTCAGTACATGGACTAATAACCCTTAGTGTCACTAAATCCAGCGCGATTGTGCCTCGGCCCTGGGTCGTTGTCACGGCAATCTGAGCACTACCCAGAGAGCCCTGCGGCTGTGGTTCTCTAAAGGAAGGATTTTCTTAAATTACAAAAAAATCAAGTAGTCAGCTGTGTTAAACAAATGTATTTAATAGTTGTATAAGGTTGCTGCTGTGCATCCCTGTGTTAATTTATGTTTTAGTCATTTAGCAAACACTGTTATCCAGAGTGACTTACAGTTAGTGCATTCATCTTAAGATAGGTGAGACAACCACACATTTCAAACATAGTGAGTACATTTTTCCTCAGTAAAGTAACTATCAGCAGAGTCAGTGCTAGTAGGACAAATTCAAGTGTGAGTGTTAGTTCACAAAAGACAAGCGTGTGGGCGAGAGGGTGCTGTGGGATTATTTCAAATACTCTTGGAAGAGGTTGGGCTACACAGAGCCACTGTTAGTCAGACAGAGTGTGTTCTCATGCCATCTTCTCCACTGGTACACTCTCTCAATCACACACTGAGCCCTAATGATTATGTTGTGCTAACTGTAGGTGTGTGGACAGCTGGGTAAGATGGCAGAGGTAAGGCTGACCTGGCTGGCTTGGTCCTATGTGATTGGCTGAGCCTGGACTGGTCCTGCCCACATTGAGGCCTGCTGAGCTGCCATCGTGACTAAATTCTGATGGTTACACAGTCAACACATTGTGCTCCTCACTTCCCCCCTCACCACCTCACCCCTTACCCCTTCTCTGTTCATAGTTTGGTGACATGGCATGGAGAGGGGAAGAAGGCGGAGGCTATCTCCTCCACTGATCAGCAGGTCATGAGACGTAGCCTGAAACGGAGTGAAAGAGAGAAAAATCTACAGAGAAATGGGTTGCAGAGAGAGAATGAGAGAGAGGTATATTTCTGTACTGTTGTTCTCCAAATGTAGGCCTATTTTCTCTCACATTTATGTAGTCCACGATCAACTCCTTAGTCTTGCTCACATTGAGGGAGAGGTTGCTGTCCTGGCACCACACTGACAGTTCTCTGACCTCCTCCCTATAGGCCGTCTCATTGTTGTCGGTGATCAGGCCTACCACTGTGTGTCATCAGAAAACTTAATGATGGTGTTCGAGTCGTGTTTGGCCACGCAGTCGTGGGTGAACAGGGAATACAGGAGGGGACTAAGTGCACACCCCTGAGGGGCCCCAGTGTTAAGTATCAGCGTGGCAGACGTGTTGTTACCTACTCTTACCACCTGCGGACGTCCCGTCAGGAAGTCCAGGATCCAGTTGCACAGAGAGGTGTTTAGTCCCAGAGTCCTTAACTTAGTGATGAGCTTCGTGGGCACTATGGTGTTGAACGATAAGCTGTAGTCAATGAACAGCATTTTCACATAGGTGTTCCTTTTGTCCAGGTGAGAAAGGGCAGTGTGGAGTGCCCTTTCTGTTGGGGCGGTATGCGAGTTGGAGTGGGTTTAGTGTGTCCGGGAGGATGCTGTTGATGTGAGCCATGACCAGCCTTTCATAGCACTTCATGGCTACCGACGTGAGTGCCACGGGACGCTAATCATTTAGGCAGGTTACCTTCGCTTCCTTGGGCACAGCGACTATGGTGGTCTGCTTGAAACATGTAGACATTACAGACTCGGTCAGGGAGAGGTTGAACATGTCAGAGAAGACACTTGACAGTTGGTCGGCGCATGCTTTGACTACACGTCCGTGTAATCCATCTGGCCCAGTGGCTTTGTGAATGTTGACCTGTTTAACTACTAAGGGAGTGGTGGGGCGCATTCATCAATATACAAGTGTTGCATAGTCATCAAAAGCTCTGCTTCTTGGCAATATCACAGCGTTGTCAGATTTCAGAAAGGCTTTACGGCGAAAGCACTACATTTGGTTGTTTGAGGGTAGCACCTCCAATATTTTTCCATTAGCATAAATTCATAAACCATCGCGGTTCACACAAAACACATTTCACAGCGAAAACAAATCCCTTACCTTTTGATTAACTTCTCCTGAGGGCTTCCCAAGTGTCCAACGAAGACATCCAATGGTTCTTTTGTTAGAAAAAGTCATTTATTATTTCCATAAATCTCAGTTTGGTTGGCGCATTATGTTCATAAAATACAGCCCATTGAACCGTGAAGAGAACGCGTTCAACCTATACCTATACACTTGTCCAAGAACAATCAAACATCATTGATAATGTATCCTTAGGAACACTTTTATGTATATTTAGTATAATATTTCAACCGGATTATAAACTGGGCGATAGGAAAGGAAAAAACCACAGCGCGCGAGCCCGTGAACGCGCATCCTCTTCTGTTTACATCCGATGACCACTTTGAAATTTTAAACATCATCAAACACTGTCTAGAGACTGTTGACATCCAGTGGAAGCAATAGGTACTGCAATCTTACTCCCATATATTTTCATTTTCAATAGGGAGGGGTTCAAAATGAGGCAATGTGTCAAATACACTTTTTCCAGGACAGAAATTCTCGGGTTTTCGCCTGCTATATCCGTTTTGTTATACTCACAGACAATATTTTAACACTCTTAGAAACTTCAGAGTGTTTTCCTATCCAATAGTACTAATTATGTGCATATCCTATTTTCTGGGCCTGAGTGGCAGGCATTTTACTCTCCAAACTTCCGAATACTGCCCCGGTGCCTGGAGAGGTTAACTTCTTAGGGAGCGGCAGCTGAGGTGTCGGTTTTGGAGAGTCTGGGGTGCCCAAAGTAAAATGCCTCCCGCTCAGGCCCAGAAAATAGGATATGCACATAATTAGTACTATTGGATAGGAAAACACTCTGAAGTTTCTAAGAGTGTTAAAATATTGTCTGTGAGTATAACAAAACGGATATAGTAGGCGAAAACCCGAGGAATTTCTGTCCTGGAAAAAGTGTATTTGACACATTGCCTCATTTTGAACCCCTCCTTATTGAAAATGAAAATATATGGGAGTAAGATTGCAGTACCTATTGCTTCCACTGGATGTCAACAGTCTCTAGACAGTGTTTGATGATGTTTAAAATTTCGAAGTGGTCATCGGATGTAAACAGAAGAGGATTTTCTTTTCCTATCGCCCAGTTTATAATCCGGTTGAAATATTATACTAAATATACATAAAAGTGTTCCTAAGGATACATTATCAATGATGTTTGATTGTTCTTGGACAAGTGTATAGGTATAGGTTGAACGCGTTCTCTTCACGGTTCAATGGGCTGTATTTTATGAACATAATGCGCCAACCAAACTGAGATTTATGGAAATAATAAATGACTTTTTCTAACAAAAGAACCATTGGATGTCTTCGTTGGACACTTGGGAAGCCCTCAGGAGAAGTTAATCAAAAGGTAAGGGATTTGTTTTCGCTGTGAAATGTGTTTTGTGTGAACCGCGATGGTTTATGAATTTATGCTAATGGAAAAATATTGGAGGTGCTACCCTCAAACAACCAAATGTAGTGCTTTCGCCGTAAAGCCTTTCTGAAATCTGACAACGCTGTGATATTGCCAAGAAGCAGAGCTTTTGATGACTATGCAACACTTGTATATTGATGAATGCGCCCCACCACTCCCTTAGTAGTTAAACAGGTCAACATTCACAAAGCCACTGGGCCAGATGGATTACACGGACGTGTAGTCAAAGCATGCGCCGACCAACTGTCAAGTGTCTTCTCTGACATGTTCAACCTCTCCCTGACCGAGTCTGTAATGTCTACATGTTTCAAGCAGACCACCATAGTCGCTGTGCCCAAGGAAGCGAAGGTAACCTCCCTAAATGATTAGCGTCCCGTGGCACTCACGTCGGTAGCCATGAAGTGCTATGAAAGGCTGGTCATGGCTCACATCAGGCCCAGAAACTAGGATATGCACATAATTAGTACTATTGGATAGGAAACACTCTGAAGTTTCTAATACTGTTAAAATAATGTCTGTGAGTATAAGAGAACTGATATAGCAGGCAAAAACCATAGGAAATTCTGTCCGAAAATTTTTTTTTTACATGCCCTCACTTTCAATGCCTGCCTATGGGATTCTCTGTAAAATGGGCCCCAGATTGCAGTACCTATGGCTTCCACTAGATGTCAACAGTCTTTAGACAAGTTTTCATGCGTTTATCATGGAAGATCACAGAATAAAAGAAGAATATGTAAAAGGATGGAGGAAGTCACTTCAGTTTTTAGTGCGCGAGACCGTGAGCGCACTCCTCGATATTTTCCTTTTCTATCATTTAGGATACTATCCGTGTGAAATATAATCATTAATATACATAAAGGTATACCTAAGGATACATTATAAATGATGTTTGATTTGTTTGGGCAAAGTTGATAGGTATAATTTGAACGCTTTCTCTTCACTGTACAATGGGCGAGTAGACTGTGGATTTTCTGAACATAATGTGCCAACCAAACTGAGATTTATGGATGTAAACAATGACTTTTTCTAACAAAAGAAACATGGATTGTCTTCCTTGGACACTTCGGATTGCCCTCAGCAGAAGATCATCAAAGGTAAGTGATTTATTTTAGCTCTTATATGTGTTTTGTGAGACCCGAGCTGGTTATGGAATTATGCTAATGCATAAAATATGCGAGGTGCTATCCTCAAACAATCAAATGTTGTGCTTTCGCCGTAAAGCCTTTTTGAAATCTGACAACGCTGTGATATTGCCAAGACTCTAAGCTTTTGATGACTATGCAACACTTGTATATTGATTAATGTTTTATAATTCAACTTTTGGATTTTGAATTTGGCGCCTTACATTTCTCCGGGTAGTGTCGGGAATGGGGCGTTAGCCGAGAGCGTTATCACACAATCATCCAGAACAGCTGGTGCTCTCGTGCATGCTTCAGTGTTGCTTGCCTCGAAGCGAGCATAAAAGGCATTTAGCTCATCTGGTAGGCTCGCGTCACTGGGCAGCTCGCGTCTGGGTTGCCCTTTGTAGTCCGTAATAGTTTTCAAACCCTGCCACATCCGACGAGTGTCAGAGCCGGTGTGGTAGGATTCAATCTTAATCCTATATTGACGCTTTGCTTGTTTGGTGGTTCGTCTGAGGGCATAGCGGGATTTCTTATAAGTGTCCGGATTAGTCTCCCGCTCCTTGAAAGCGGCAGCTCGAGCCTTTAGCTCGATGCGGATGTTGACTGTAATCCATGGCTTCTGGTTGGGATATGTACATACAGTCACTGTGGGGATGACGTCATCGATGCACTTATTGATTAATGCCGATGACTGAGGTGGTGTATTCCTCAATGCCATTGGATGAATCCCGGAACTTATTCCAGTCTGTGCTAGAAAAACAGTCCTGTAGTGTAGCATCCGTGTCATCTGACCACTTCCACATTGAGCGAATCACTGGTACTTCCTGCTTTAGTTTTTGCTTGTAAGCAGGAATCAGGAGGATAAAATGATGGTCAGATTTGCCAAATGGAGGGCGGTGGAGAGCTTTGTATGCATCTCTGTGTGTGGAGTAAAGGTGGTCTAGGATTTTTTTTCCCCAGGTTGCACATGTGACATGCTGGTAAATATTTGGTAAAACTGATTTAAGTTTGCCTGCATTAAAGTCCCCGGCCACTTGGAGCGCCGCTTCTGGGTGAGCATTTTCTTGTTTGCTTATGGCCTTATAGAGTTAATTGAGAGCGGTCTTAGTGCCAGCTTCACTTTGTGGTGGTAAATAGATGGCTGCGAATAATACAGATAAGAACTCTCTTGGTAGATAGTGTGGTCTACAGCTTATCATAAGGTACTCCACCTCAGGCGCGCAATACCTCAAGACTTCTTTAATATTAGATATCGCGCACCAGCTGTTTTTGACAAAAAGACTAATCTTCGTTTAGTCACGTCTCGGTGAAACATAAGACGTTACAGTTTTTAATGTCCCATTGGTAGGATAATCTTAATCATAGGTCATCAATTTTATTCCCCAATGATTGCACGTTAGCAAGAAGAATGAAAGGCAATGGGAGTTTACTCGCTCACCCACGACTTGCCACTGGCTTTGAGTAAACTGGTTAGAGTAACCCTGGATTGTAAACTGTCACGGTCAAAACATGTTGATACAACAGTCCATAATAAAGCACTGCTCTGCTTCTTTTTTTATTCTCCCCAATTCCGTGATATCCAATGACATTCTTGTCCCATCGCTGCAACTCCCCAACAGACTCGGGAGAGGCAAAGGTCAAGTCTTGCGTCCTCTGAAACATGACCCACCAAACCGCGCTCCTAAACACCCGTCCGCTTTACCCGGATACCAGCCGCACCAATGTGTTGGCGGAAACACCGTTCAACTGACGATGAGGCAGCCTGCAGGCATGCGGCGGCCCACCACAAGGAGACACAAGAGCGCGATGAGCCAAGTAAAGCCAACCCGGCCAAACCCTCCACTAACCCGGACGACGCTGGGGCAATTGTGCGCCACCCTATGGGACTCCCAGTCATGGCCTGGGATCGAACCCTTGTCTGTAGTCACGCCTCAAGCAATGCAATGCAGTGCCTCAGGAAGCTGCTCTGCCTTCTTGACAACACTGTCAATAAGGCAGGTCCTACAGGCCCTAGTTTTGTAGCACCTGGACTATTGTTCAGTTGTGTGGTCAGGTGCCACAAAGAGGAACTTAGGAAAATTGCAATTGGCTCAGATCAGGGCAGCGCTGCTGGCCCTAAAATGTACACAGAGATCTAACATTAATGATATGTATGTCAATCACTCATGGCTCAAAGTGGAGGAGAGATTGACTTCATCACTACTTGTTTTTGTAAGTGTTGACATGCTGAATGCACCGAGCTGTCTGTTTAAACTACTAGGTCACAGCTCGGACACCCATGTATACCCCACAAGACATGCCACCAGAGGTCTCTACACAATCCCCAAGTCCAGAACAGACTATGGGAGGCACACAGCACTACATAGAGCCATGACTACATGGAACTCCGTTCCACATCATGTAACTGATGCTAGCAGTAAAATCAGATTTAAAAAGCAGATAAAAATACACCTTATGGAACAGCGGAGACTGTGAAGAGACACACACACAGGTACAAACCCACGCATACGCACATGGGCGTTAGCACACCCACTCTACACACATACATTGTTATATTGTTGTATAGTGGTATCATACATTTTGTGTTGTGGATATGTGGTGGTGTGACATTTGTATATGATGTACTATTTTATCTTTTGTTTTATGTGTAATTGTAATGCTGTGTACTGACGACAAAAAGGAGTCAAAGTCACCATTATTAGTCAGTTGTACAACCGAATGCCTTCAACCAAAATGTTTCTTCCACATTTAACCCAATCTCTCTGAATCAGAGAGGTGCGGGGGGCTGCCTTAATCGACATCCACGGCGCCCGGGGAACAGTGGGTTAACTGCCTTGTTCAGGGGCAGAACAACAGATTCTTTCCTTGTCAGCTCGGGGATTCGAACTTGCAACCCTCCGGTTACAAGTCCAACACTCTAACCACTAGGCTACCTGGCGCAGGAGAGTTGAGATGCGTGGAAACCAAAGTATTTAATAAGCTACCGGTACCAAACAAAGTACAAAAGTGTAGGCAAAATACTGTCTACAACAAAATACACACGGGCGATAAACAAAACACCCGGAAAATATAAATAAAAATAACCGCCCAAATACACAGACTGAAACAACGAATAATCACTCACAAGGAAAAAGAAAGAAAACAGAGGAATAAATACACGCAGACTGATGAGGGGGAATAAGCAACAGGTGTGAAAAAGAAACAAGGCAAAACCAATAGATAACGAAAAAGGAGCGATGATGACTAGTAAACTGGTGACGTCGACCGCCGAACACCGCCCGAACAAGGAGAGGGGCCGACTTCGGCTGAAGTCATGACAGTAATATGTGTCTTAATGTGTTTGGACCCCAAGAAGAGTAGCTGCTGACTTGGCAGCTCATGGGAATCCCTAATATAATAAAAATACAAATACAAATCTCTATCCATTTCACCTCAATTCACTCTGATGTCACCAGGATGACCTGTAATGTCAGTCACTATGGTGACCGGGGCAGTTGAGGAAGGACTATCCCAGACAGACATGAGGAGGTTTTTCCTCTTCACATAGTTCTGAAGTCTAAACAAAACAGGTCACTGGAGAATATGTTTTTACATAGGGAGTAGTGCTATGGGCCAATGTTCCAGTTATGGCGTTGAACGTCTGGGTCTCAGCTGGCCCCTGACATCTGCTCCTCCCTCCTGGTATACACACCTGTCATTAATTTTCCTCAGAAACGGATATCCTATATAATTCCGTCATTGGTGTTAACTATAGCAAGTGTAGTAACTTTTATAGTGACTAACTTGATGTTTTCCTGGTCAAGTCATGTGGTCTGGCCCTTCACATTGTTATTACTTTGGCTTGAGTTGACATTTATGAGTGCAGTGTGGTTAAAGGTTAAAGGGTTTGGGCGAGTGTGTATATTACCTAAAGCCTTATTGAATTGTTGCTGTGGTAAATGGCAGAAGATTTTTTCTGTCCAAACAAAATGTATTTTCAGGCGTTGACAAAACATGATAATTATGTGGATTATTATAAAGGACAATACATCACGAGGCTGTGGCCACGGTAACAATATGCGTAAAATTAAAGATGTAAGGAGGCAGAGGCAGGGAGTGTGTGTGTGTGTGTGTGTGTGTGTGTGTGTGTGTGTGTGTGTGTGTGTGTGTGTGTGTGTGTGTGTGTGTGTGTGTGTGTGTGTGTGTGTGTGTGTGTGTGTGTGTGTGTGTGTGTGTGTGTGTGTGTGTGTGAGGAGAAGGGGCGGTCCTGCTGTGTCATGTATTGCACAGTGACAGTGGCATCTGTACTTCAAGCTGCAGGATATGATGATCTCTGTCTATCACTGTCTTTCTTTCTCTCTTTTTCTCTTAGTACTCACAAAAACAGTACTCCACTTTAAAATGTGTTAACGAGTCTAGATGTGATCAAATCAGGAGGAGCTGGGTGGGAAAATGGGTGAAAGTAGGGTGGGTTTATAGAGATAAGATGGAGAGTTCCAAAGTCTCCAAAATTGAGGGACCATTGGGCATAAAAGGCATATGTAATGAACACAAGTGGAGACAGAGAGCTGGTTTCAAGAGCAGGGTGCAGCAGGTGTTTATTGCAAAGGGCCACAGAAGGAGGCAGGTAGCTGGGTCCAGGGGCAGGCAGAAGGTCATACACAGGGGGTCCAAAAGGGCAACAGTACAGGCAGGGAAACGGCTAGTAACATAGATAACAGGAAATCCGATAGGCTAAAGTACAGGCAGGGAATAGGCAAAAGGTGCCGTTAGTGAGGCAGGAAAAAACTATCATACACAGGAGGAGTAAATCCCGGGAAAAACAGAGCTCCGTTTGAGCTTGTGTGGTCACTTAGGCCTGCACATCAACCAGTACTGGGACCATTGGAGACTTGGATACTTGTTCTCAAAGTGCTGTTTGAATGTCTTCAGGTCTGCGTCTATAAAGGTGAAGTACAAAATGGAGGAATTTAATCTGTGGCTTGAATTCATAGTTGACACAAATGATAAACTAAGCAATACGATGCAACAAACTACTACACATATGAAAGACTGCACTACACGAGCTAGCTAGTACAATAGCCTACACATGGAGAGGAACCTAAAGGCACATACAGTATCAACCAATACTACTCACCCAACAACAGGGCAGGTGTGGACCAGTGCTGTCTTGCTGGAGTCTTCTGGTTTGCAGCAGCTCCCTTTTTCTTAGCAGTCTAACGCCATGATTCGGAATGTTGATTATTTAAGTCAGGTGTTAATGCTGGGCTGGGACAAAACCCTTCACACACCTGCTCTTTTGGACTTCCTGCAATGACTGAAACAGACCAAAGAAGGACAATAAAGTTCCAGGTTGAAACAGCTTACCTAGTTGATAGGTGACAAGACCCAGGCACACCCTTTGGTTCTGGAATAGAAAAGGTGCAAATAATCAGTCCATCTCTGAAACTTCTCAAAAAGCCAGAATAAAATAATACAGCTACTGTAGCTAGTGTAGCTACAAGTCAAGTAGTACTTGAAGCAGGTGACCCATCCCTCACCCACAGACACAAACAAACATAATCAAGAAAGTCCTAGCTTCACCATCTATGTTGGATAGCTAGTTAACTAGAAACCTAAACTGTTGGTTTGTAAAAGCCAAAGAAAGTTAAACAAATTTTTCTGAATTTCTCATGCACTTAACTGGCTAGATAAATAGATGTCTAATGTTGATAACTAGCTAACCATAAGCTAGCTAGCTAGATAACAGGCATTTTCAATTATAAACTTGCCCAAGACAGTTCACAGAACTGTCAATTCAAACAAATGTTGCTAGTTTATTAATTCCTAAATGTATTTAACATTAGATAGTTAATCCAGAGATTCTTACATTTGATCTCATCCAGATCATCATGGCCCTGATGAGTAAGTGAGGGGTAAATACAGGAGACTATATTGATAATAGTCATCTTGCCCGAGAGAGATTTGCACGGTTATCAAAACAACACGCTACAAGACGTTAAATGCTCTCCATCTTTTATCAGACTGTGTGTGTGTGTTTGAGGGGGGGCACAGCTCAGAAATGTTCAAAAGAGAAGCAATAAGGAGGACAGGAAATGAAAGAGCAGCAAGATGGAGGGGGTTGATAAGAGGAGCAGTCGTCAGAATGGCATTCATCTTAAATTAGAGAGAGAGAGAGAGAGAGAGAGAGAGAGAGAGAGAGAGAGAGAGAGAGAGAGAGAGAGAGAGAGAGATAAAGAAGTGTGTGGATGTGAGGTTTTGGGGAAGAGAAGGCAAGACTGAGTGACAAATGTTGAATACCATTTATCAAGCAACGTGAGACACATAAAATGTAGATAATAATCAACCATTTGAGTATCGGACATAAAGAGATCCTGCAACATGGAACCTACACAACATACACACCTATTTCCACACAAAGCAAACATTGGCTGTGTCCGAATACCTGTACTTGTGTTCTAAGTAGTTGGCATTTTGAGTATGCGATAAAATAACATTTTATAGTATGTGAAAACTGAGTATGCTTTAAACGTCAGGATGTCATACTAATTTCAGCATTTCATCTAGTAGAATTCGCTGCACACTATTGAGAAAGAGAATCATATTTCGAGACCCATGTGTTTGACAACAGCTGATAATCAGCTGAGGGGATGCTCTGTACCAAAATGAACAAAAAGCAGGAATCACTGCAATTGCGCATTAGATGACACATTCTCAGTAGAATGAGCCTAGTATCAAATCAAATCAAATCAACGTTTATTTGTCACGTGCGCCGAATACAACAGGTGTAGACCTTACAGTGAAATGCTTACTTACAAGCCCTAACCATCAGTGCAAAAAAGGTATTAGGTGAACAATAGGTAAGTAAAGAAAAAAAAGACAGGCTATATACAGTAGCCAGGCTATATACAGTAGCGATGCTGTAAAAGTAGAGAGGCTGTAAAAGTAGCGAGGCTACATACAGACACCAGTTAGTCAGGCTGATTGAGGTAGTATATGTACATGTAGTTATGGTTAAAACCAATGCTGATATTTGATGCTTACTGCATTTCGTTTTTACTGAACAGTATGTTCTAAATAGTATGTATTATGATTAGTAAACAGTATGCAGTTTAAGTAGTAGGCAAGACAGATTTTGGACACGGCAATGCATTGAGAAATCGTTACATGTTTATGTGGGTGTGAGCATGCGTATGTGTGCACGTATGTGTGTTCATTTTAAACATCGTTAGTTAAGTCATTTCCAGTGCAGAGAGAGAGAACAGGGTATCAGGGCTGTGAACTTCTTGGGGGAGATAAAAGCTGCAGAAATAGCTGGAGTTGCAACATGTGAGCAGCAACACATACTGCAGTCAGGCAGGAAGGCCTAGCTGTGTTTGGAGCTGATTCCTCATCGATAGCACTGCACAGCCAGCACTGCTACGGTACATCCAACCAGCCAACCTCTCAATACCACTATCCCAGCACTCATATAATCCTTCTCTCTCTCTCTCTCTCTCTCTCTCTCTCTCTCTCTCTCTCTCTCTCTCTCTCTCTCTCTCTCTCTCTCTCTCTCTCTCTCTCTCTCTCTCTCAATTTCTCTATCTCTTCCCCACTCTCTCTCTTTCCCCATCTGTCTCTCTATCTCTCTATTTCTCTCTTTTATGCGTCTCTCCTATGTTTGGTCGGAGCCAGTGGGGCCTCTCATCTGAGATGTATCCTGCTCTTCTGGTCACTCTGAGGTCAGGTGAGCTGTGGTACTAGAACAGATCCCTCTGGTCTCCCATAGAAAAGCACTCGGTGTAAATATGTTTCACATCTTTCTATGTGATTACCCTGACAAAACACTGCTGAATGACAGAACACCAGCAGAATAGAATACAAATAAACAGAGGCCCTTAGGTAAACATTTCTGAGGTGGTAATGGTGAGTGGTTTGTTGCCTGCTGGGTGTATTATAGTGATGAAGTGATAACGAGAGCGAGTGAGGGAAAGAAAGCGAAGTCTCCATAGACAGATGCAGTGATAACATGTTTTATTTCAGTGGACCGGGTTAAATCCCCTGACAAGATGCAACAACAACAGGCTGCCAGACAGAGGCCTTCAGATAGCCACATAGATCAGTGTCAGATCGGTGCGATCACACCAATCTCCCCTCACACACGCACAATGAGCGAGATGAGGAGAGTGTTTGGGGAGTTTGGTCAGATTGGCACGTGGGGCATCAGAGACCAGCTCAAGTGTGTGTGTGTGTGTGTGTGCATCTGTGCGTGTGTGTGTCTGTACGCGTCTGTCTGTGTGTCTGTCTGTGCGTCTGTGTGTCTTGTCATTGAGTCACTAGTAGCATTCCTGGAAGGTCCCAGTGTGCTGTGGGTGGATGCCCCTGAGGAGCAGCAGACACTGGGGGAGATGGAGGTGAGAGGGAGAGCAGGGGGTAGGCAGAGGGGTAAGGGCAGGTGGGGGGGTGGAGCTGCAGACACAACACAGGGCGGCATCGTCTGTGAAAAAAGAGACAGCCTTATCTGTGGGCGCCTGCAGTCTGCCCAGAGCCATTGAGGATAGAGACAAGCCCCAGCAGGCCCAGTGGCTCTTTCCAGATTCAATCCTCGTGTCTGTGGTGAGAGGATGAGGGACATGGCCTCTGGTGGAACCACTGGATCTAACACCAGGACAGAGGGCTGGCTGAACCCTATATTTTGCCCATGACCTTCCAGTGGTGGCCATTAATGTGTGACACCCCCAGGTTGAGTGTTTACCATATGGTATACAGTATATCAGTTCTATGTGCTGCCTGAGTGTTCAGACCAGTGATGAGCAGTTCGCATGTCTCATTGGAGAGATGTGGGAAGGTGTTAACCCACTTTTTTAGGTGTTTGTGGGCCAATGTAGCATCAGCGACACACCTGCACCTCTTCTTCCTTCCCTCTGTGCATCACTCCCTCCCTTCCGCCCTAGATTCCCCCACTCTCATGTTTCCTTGCAGTCAAGCCGTGGTCCTTTTGTCAGGCGTGTCATAGGATAGTGGGGCCCAATCCCAGGGGCCCTCACACACACAGGACGATGCAGCGCTAGCATTAGCCTAGCGCCTCACCGTGTGTGAACAGCAACTCTCCTCATCCATCTCTCTCTCTCTCTCTCTCTCTCTCTCTCTCTCTCTCTTGTGCCACGGGCTGAAAAAAGGATTGATTGTTTGAAGACAAGAGGGAAGAATTTGTCTGCTTCAGACAGGAGAAGAAAGGGTCTTGAATGGGAGCTGTCTTGGGTGGTGGTTGGGGTTTGCGGTGCGTCCCACTTTTCACAGAGAATGAACCATGTGTCAGCAAGTTCTTCTGCCACCACAGCCTTTCTACTATATAACCAGTGGTACAAATGTGGTGAAATAGGTGTGTGTGTGCATAGCTGGGTGTGCATCTGCGCACGTGTGTGTGTGTCCGAGTGTGTGTGTGTCTGTGTGAGCGCGTACACACAAGTTTGTATGTGTGTGTGTGTGCCAGATATTCTCCCTTTGGTCATAATAAATCCCCATAAGTGTTTCCTGTTATGTCTTTCTCTTCCTGTTTTGTTCCAGTTTGGGGACTGTAATGCTACATGGAGAGAAGACAAAGCTACCTGCATGCCTCATGAAAAAAGCAGTTTACATGAAAATGACCTCCCAGAATTTGTATTGTGTCTGACTCCCTATGATCATCCCTGTTTCATAACTCCACAGTCTGTGTGTGTGTTGGTGTGTGCCTGTGTGTGTGTTGGTGTGTGCCTGTGTGTGTGTTGGTGTGTGCCTGTGTGTGTGTTGGTGTGTGCCTGTCTGTCTGTTGGTGTGTGCCTGTGTGTGTGTTGGTGTGTGCCTGTGTGTGTGTTGGTGTGGTGTGCGTGCCTGATACTTTATTTTCCAACTCCTCTGGGATGCTGAGATTCTATTGCAGATTGGCTCATCTAAGATAGGAACAATCTCTCTGGGTGTTTTTGTATGTGAGATCCCAGTAGAGACCTATATCCCATTGAGGCCTTATAGTTCATGTCCCAGATTGGGTCATTGGGACACCAGAACACAAAGTTATGATAGGAGGTAACACGTCACACACTACACTTTCCTAATCCTGACCTCAGATAGCCTACCACCCTGACCCTTAAACCTTGACCTCTAACCATGTGCCGTAGCTGTGCCACCCAGGTGATGCCACTCTAGTGTATTTAATGACTCAACATTAGTTTCAACAGTGGAGGTCATGCATTCATCTACATGCTCCTCTGCTATGCTGTTGTTCCTCCTTTCTACGTCCAGCTTGGTACATAAGTCTGGGTACCCACTGAATACTAATCTATGAGCTAGAATGTTTTGGAAAGCGTACAGCTTGGGAACACTCATTTACTATGAGTTATTGCCTGTGGTTTGTCTGTAGTTATGTGGATGCTCTTTGATGATGCTTCTCCTTTACTTCTTTTGTTTTGCCAAATGTTGGCATCTCTAAGCGGACACCCCCCACCCACCCCAACAACAACCCACCAAAAGGGACCATGGGCTGAACTGAACCAAGCTAATCCTGTTTCATCTTCTTTATCTTCATCTCTCCTTTAACTGGTCCCTCTGAAGTCCAGCCTGGCCTGGCGTTTGATTCCATTCATTGAGTTTGGTGGAAAAACATATGGAGGAGGTATGTAGGGGATCGGAGGGGAGGAGGTCCTGTAAACCTCGAAGGCCCCGTATTTAGGAGGCCCCCTCACTCCTCTCGTCTCTTAACCCCCCTCCACCCTCCCCTCTCCGGCCCTCCTAGGGATTCACCCTGCCAGTCGACTCTTTCTTTATCGCTATGCTTTTCATCTCTCCTTCTTTACGACAGAGGTGTCTGTTTTGCCGCGTCATATTTTTGCGGGGAGTCTTGACATTTTAAATGGATCAGTAAATATGTCTGTGTGTGGAGAGCGGGAGGGTCTGGCAGAGTGACAGTGTAAGTGCTTCCAAGGTGAGAGGTCAAGGAGGTTGGGAGGGATGGAGGGTGATTCAAGGTACTCGCACTCAGGTTGACCCCTGCGGTGTGCTGTCTGAGACCCTGGTCCTGTAGCCCATCCGTCTGTGGCCCATGTGGCTTTCATAAGGATCCTCATCCTCACAGACACACTTTCATTCTGTTTCTGTGTGTCGACTGCAAGGCTGAACCAACATGACTCCCAGGAACAGGGCCAAGATGGCGTCATGGTACTGTCTGAGCAGAGAGGACGCATATTACATAGTGAGTTTAGTGAGTCTTTTCACTGAACAGATGCTGCAGGTTGAGTAACAGTGCAGATGTAACATGTGGTTCAAACCTCTCAGATTCTGTCAACATTGTGTGTCCCAAATGTTTGGAGCACAGCAAGTCAATTAGAGAATGGATATAATTTGATGCCGGGAGGGGTTAAAGTAACACTACTGTTGGCTGAGACTATGATCCACTGAGGATCAGGACAAAGTGTTCTCTAAGAAACATGTCTCTCTTTGGAGAGAAATCTCAAACAGGTATTCATTACATGAGAACGCTCTTTGGGTCCATCATGTGTTATGACACGTTGCATACATCTGTCCAGGTAGAAGGAGATCAGTGGTAGGTCTTCTGTGTCAGGTTTGGTCTTTGGATTTGCCCAATTTGTCACATCCGATCTTATGGCATTAATATACATGTTAATATAAACGCAAGGTGTAAAGAGCTGTGAGAGAGAATGAGTATGTACACTGAACAAAAATTTAATCGGTCCCATGTTTCATGAGCTGTAATAAAAGATCTCTCTCTCTCTCTTTCTTTTTTTGACTCCTTGATGTCCCGAGTTCTCCTGGCCGTGCTGCTTCTCCAGTTTCAACTGTTCTACCTGTTTTATGAACATTTTTAAATCTTGTCCATGTTCTGTTATAATCTGCACCCGGCACAGCCAGAAGAGGACTGGCCACCCCTCACAGCCTGGTTCCTCTCTAGGTTTCTTCCTAGGTTTTGGCCTTTCTAGGGAGTTTTTCCTAGCCACCGTGCTTTTACACCTGCATTGCTTGCTGTTTGGGGTTTTAGGCTGGGTTTCTGTACAGCACTCTGTGACATCAGCTGATGTAAGAAGGGCTTTATAAATAAATTTGATTTGATTTGATTTGAAATGTTCCACACACACAAAAAGCTTATTTCTCTCAAACGGTGTGCACAAATTTGTTTACATCCCTTTTGCTGAGTATTTCTCCTTTGTCAAGATAATCCATCCACCTGACAGGTGTGGCATATCAAGAAGCTGATTAAACAGAATTGTCATTACACAGGTGCACCTTGAGCTGGGGATAATAAATAGCCACTCTAAAATGTGCAGTTTTGTCACACAACACAATGTCACAGATGTCTCAAGTTTTGAGGGAGCATGCAATTGGCATGCCGACTGCATAAATGTCCACCAGAGCTGTTGCTAGATAATTGAATGTTAATTTCTCTACCATAAGCTGCCTCAAACATCATTTTAGAGAATTTGGCAGTACGTCCAACCGGCCTCACAACCACAGACCACGTGTTAGGCATCGTGTGGGCAAGTGGTTTGCTGATGTCAACGTTATGAACAAAGTGCCCCATGGTGACAGTGGGGTTATGGTATGAGCAGACATAAGCTACAGACAACGAACAATTGCATTTTATCGATGTCAATTTGAATGCACAGAGATACCGTGACGAGATCTTGAGGCCCATTGTCGTGCCATTCACCTGCCGCCATCATCTCATGTTTCAGTATGATAATGCACGGCCCCATGTTGCAAGGATCTGTACACAAATCCTGAAAGCTGAAAAAATATCCCACTTCTTCCATGGCCTGCATATTCACTAGACATGTCACCCATTGAGCATGCTTGGGATGCTCTGGATCGAAGTGTACGACAGCATGTTTCAGTTTCCGACAATATCCAGGAACTTCGCACAGCCATTGAAGAGGAGTGGGACAACATTCCACAGGCCACAATCAACAGCCTGATCAACTCTATGTGAAGGAGATGTGTCATTCTACATGAGGCAAATGGTGGTCATACCAGATACTGACTGGTTTTCTGACCCATGCTCCTACCTTTTTGTGTAGGTATCTGTGACCAACAGATGCATATCTGTGTTCTCAGTCATGTGAAATCCATAGATTAGTGCCTAATTAATTTATTTAGGGTTGCTTGTTGCATTTATATTTTTGTTCAGAATATATCCTATACTGCAGTTACATTTTTCTAGTGTTATAGTTCCTCTCCCATTCCCATTCACAGTGTATGCTACAGTATAAGGTGTGTGTGTGTGCATGCGTTGAGTCCTGAATCTCTCATGGGGAAAAGAAGTCTCATAGAAGTCTCATAGAAGTCTCATTCATTTTTACAAGGTTTCTTTATTATCATCAGTATGCAATGGCATCCAGATTGTCAGGTTAGAATTGCTTTGAACAGGTAATAGCGAGCAGATGTGTGGTTTTCTATCTGCTAGGTAGAGTGGAAGCAAATCAAAGCTGTGCTGTGACACAGAGACACACACCACAGAGAAACAGAGAGGTACAGGCTACTGCCCATCACCATGCAAAACTGACAAAACAGGAGAAGCCTAGGTAATGTAGAGCAGGGCAGAGGTCAATAAGGCTGCCCCAAACATAGAAATAGGATTGATAGAACAGATTGTTGCTTCGTGTTAACGTGTAAATTCGCTTATTATTCCAACAATAGCGTCAGTTTCCGTATGACGTATCCAATATGGCAGCTGAAACGGCAAGAGTATCTGTTTTATTCAATCTATTTCTATGCTCTGTGTATCTCTCTCTGTCTCCTTGCTGAAGGTTTTAAACACACCGCACTGTGGGGATCATTTAAAGAGGGAGCAGTTGGCCAAATTAAACTTGATTTCTTTATTTTAATGAAGAGGAAAATGTTTAACAGCTCAGAGAAAGCGCTTCAGCTAAAAAATATATTCATAACAATAGAAATGGTGATAATAATAGCCATAATATTTCAGGTGAAAGAAAAAGGAAAACATTAAATAAATTATCTGAATGACAATAACAATAATAACAATAATTATGATAACAACAACAACAATAATAAACTGTTTCAAATGAAACTTTATAAACTTTTTTTCTTTGCTTGTTTTTTTTTCCTTTGTAATGTCCATTAAAAATAGTAGAAGTCATTGAGCAGAAATCCAGCATATATTTATAAACGGTGTGAAGGGAATTGCTCTGTCTTCACCACCCCAGTATATCACACATTTACATTATTCACAGTTACTAGAGACCTGCTCGGCACATACAGTACCACTGCAACAGGACGGAGGAGAAGTGGGAGGGGACGGTATATGCATGGGGATAGGTGCAGGTGTAGTCAATATCTGGTCTAAGCGGGTACCTAATAGAAAGGAAAATGACCCCCTCCCATCCACCCATTAACGGATGCTGCGGATGCTGCCTGGTTCCCCATAAACCCCCTGTACCCTTTACAGACTCTCTATTCATAGATTGCACCTCAGTCACTCCGTCACACATTGCCATTGTTATCAACAATCTACAGACGCCACAGCCATATTGACGCTCAAATGTAGAACAGGGGCTAATGATTTTTTAAATCTAAATTACACTATAGGGGCTTGGGAATATGATGACATTGGTAAAGTATTCACATATTTAGAAGAAAACAACTTTGCCATCATCATCATGTTATCAAATTTACTTTAGACAGATGGCAATGTTGTAATTAGCTAGCAAAGTTTGTAAAAAATAGTTAGCAATGCTAACGTTAGCTAGCTAAAATCTGGAGGTCTCCCCTCAATCTTAGCTAGTTAGCGTTATACTCTATAGTCAATCTCCCGACATCAAAATGATGACAAAAGGTTTTCCTACTATTTCCTATTTGCCTTCTTTAGAAATGTCATTGTGTTTTCAAGCCACAGTAATGCACTATAAACAAAATCTTCATCAACTCCCAATGAGGATTCATTGAGTATTATGCTAAGTTGGGCATCAGTCCTAAAACGAACGTTCAAAACAATATTGTGGCGCAATGTGGAACCCATGAATACAACAAGGCAGTCAACACAGACACACCAAATGCATGTCTTTAACATTGTATACATTGTCCTCAAGTCAGAGGCCTATCTGACCCTCAACCCCGATTAGAAAACTGAACAACCTTCACTTCCCCTGTGCCTCCCTGTCCTCCCCAGCTCAGCCCATGGCTGTGACCATGTTGGAGTGGTGGGGGTGGCCGAAGGAGGGGTGTATGGGTGTGGGGGTGGGCAACATGTGTCCGGAGTGGCTGAAGGGTGGCAGGTGGCCCATGTGGGTCATGTGTCCGGCCAGGGAGGCAGCACTGAAAGGAGAGGACTTGTCGTGCATACACTTGGACAGCTCCTCATAACCATCACCGCCCCGTCTGCCCTTCTTGGACTTGTTGGACATCTTGCGGTTGCGTGTCTGGATGCCTTCCTTCTTCATGGTCAAAGGCCGGTTTACCTGTAGGGAGACGGGGTTGGAGGGAGAGATGAGTGACCGGGTTGAGATGGTAAGGGTTTTAATCAACTCAATATGTTTGAGCT
Organism: Brachymystax lenok tsinlingensis; assembly: GCA_030435695.1. NCBI lineage: Eukaryota > Metazoa > Chordata > Actinopteri > Salmoniformes > Salmonidae > Brachymystax > Brachymystax lenok. The sequence continues at coordinate 31,292,618 of CM059813.1, read as the reverse complement.
TAATGGAGTATGTGCAGAAATAACGTACTGTATATTATCTGAAAACCATATTATTTATTATGAGAACTCTAGATACACTCATTTGCCTATTTTTCTAAAAAATTAAAAATTACAATTAAAATAACATGCAGAAACAGTATGCAGCTTATTCCCTAAAACTAGTCCATATTCAATTTAATACATGGAAATACACCAAGGCTGAACATTCAACAGTTGTGCCTCATTTGAACAGATGCAGTTGGTCTGTCTGAATAACAGTCCCACCATTGTGAGTCTCAAGGGCATGACGCCTACTATGGAAACAATAAAGCACAAAGAAAGAAAACACCAACGGGGCCCAGTGTGTCTGAGGGGCCAAGCTCTGCATCCCTCTCTCCCTCCTTCCCTCCCTCACTCTATCTTATCTTGTTCTAATCAATGCAACCTGTCCATATACTTGACCTGGCTGGTTGAGTGTGGGTAGGGCTGGTGGTCGGTCAGGCCAGGCGGTTTGCAGTGAAAGACTTACGTTGTGCAGCTTGTAGTACAGGCCGCAGGCGTTGCACACGGGGTCTCCATTGCCGTTGCGCCTCCACAGTGTGGTGGTGGTTGTCTGACAGTTAGCACAACAGGTGCCGGCTCGTCTGGCCGCAGACTGGAGGGAAACATGAAGAAAGCCTTTATTAAACCACAACTGCACGGACACACAACACATGAAAACACAAGTTGGAAATGACTTTAGTGCTGGAAGGTGTGTAGATTGTATTTGCATATTGGCTGCCAGGAGCGGAGAGGACATGTAATATTCCATGCTGTTTTAGATTAAAGTTGTTCATTATAGTTATAGATTTGCATACAATTTCAGTAATTTATTCATATTGCGTGACAGTTTGATAGTTTTTGTAATGCTATGAAATACTGAATGAAGCATGCAATTAAAATGTGTCAGGTCCTTACATTCCCAGACAGAATATTTATCAAAACACGAAATAGTTAATGGGTAGTACTCGCACAAAACGAGTATCTTAACAGATATGGATAATTTTCAGAAAAATATAATGACAGGACTATTTTTTGTAATTATCCATTGATCGAAATGTTTTATTTATTTTTAGCTGCCAGCACGCATCTCTCTTTCACTCAGTGTGAAGCGCTGTGCGCTCCAACTATTGGCTAGATAGTATTAACCTATAATAAACAATGGGTTACTATAAAAGTCATGCTGAATAGATCATATAAGAAAGTATTGTGTTGTCTATATAGGCTACAGTTTTTTCCCAGCATGAGAAATGGTTTTCATTTCACAGACACAGTAGTGATGAACACTGACTATCAAAGGTCTTCCTCTCAGATGCAAATCATTGCTATTGAATGAGATTAGGTAACGAGGGGGGCTATAGGCCCTCCAGTGTCCGGGCTGCCTGTGCGATCCCCTGCTATTACAGATGGTTTCTTCACACTTAATAATATGAGACATTTACAAGTATACCCCTATAGCTAAATATGGTAATCTCAGTCAGAATAGTGCATGGCCCTATATAGCTACGGATCATTTTAAAACATGGATTAGTGCAAAATACCTCTCTATTAAGTCAAGTAGGAAACGCCCCAATTTGTGTAAACCTGGCCCTACATAAACACCTCTCCTAGTAAATAAGTCTAGGCTCGAGCCCTAACCTTGGCCCGACACGCAGCAGGGCATAAATCCATTTATTTCATTTCCCTGTGCGCCCTGCTTGCATCTCGACAGCCCTCGCTTTTTTTCTGTGCACATAACCGGGCCTGAAATGTTTTGCCAAACAGCTTTACTGTATGCTATGAGATGAGGACTGACCGGCTTGACCATTGCTATAGAAAAGTAAGTGTAGTTAGCCCGCCACGGACGGAAACATGCCCCGCTTCCTTATCCGTACCCGCAGATTTCCGGATATAGGAAAGAACTGGAAGGCCCCTGCGCGAGCACTGAAAACACCCGAGCAGAATAGTATCTACAAACTCACCAGGCACTGACTCATATGGGGGGGGGACGAATGGATTTTTCAATCATTGGGACCAGAGGGACAATTAATAAACGTTATTATGCTTTTCATGCACGTTTAGGCTATATTGATTGTAGTCCAGGGATATCCTTTGGACTTCTATTATTTCTCAAGGCACAAAGATTCATAGCCTTGGCCTATGGCGTTGCTGCTTACAATGTAAAGCAGCTCAAGTCACGATAGTGTTCAAATGTTTCAGAATGATCTAACAATGGGTCTCTAAATAGTCTCGGCGGTGATACCTTTTGTATAGCCAGCATCGGCTGGCTCAGTGCCGTCGCTATGCTGTCGGCTCCTTGTGAAAACGACCATTCTCTTATTAAGATGCTCACAGGATTATATGATCTTTAGGATGGTCCTTAAAAAAACGCATTCGACATTAAATACTGTATGTAGTGCTAAATAACCTATTTGTGTCTCAACCATAAATGCGTTTCAATACTATTATCCGTAGCCTTTGATTAATATATTAATAATCCTATTATGCATCCTGAGACATTTGGGAACCAATTCGTAAATCATTTGAATAGGCATACCCTAATTAGGCATACATCCACAATTCAAATATGAATGACCAGAAATGTCATTTCTATAGATGGATCTCCCACTTATAATGGCTCAGTTTGTTTTATAGTAATTTCTTTATTTCTGCAAAACTCAAATTTATTCAAGAGGCGTGGGAAAAATACTCTTGCAAAAATCAACCACGAGTTGCCAGAATAAATCAAATATCGAGAGGTTATGAGCCTAGTGAAATTATAGCTCAGTGAAATACTTTTATGGTTATTATTATATGCTATTTTACATTGTTTATACCATTCTTATTCTTATTATTATTATGCTATTGATTTATTAGTCTACATGCAAATAGGTTTACGCCCGCGAACAGTAGCTGTGGGCTATTCAAAATGTTAGAAATGCAGGAAATATTCAGATCATATCTTGAATATAGTTATTTTGTCATTTATGCATATAATTTTGGGGGTCCTCATTTATCTTTCAACAGGCCATGGAGAAAGGTATTTCTTTGCTTTTTGTATTTGATGCAAATCCTGGCCATCACACAATATAATATTATCTAAATCACAGCTGATGTCCTGTTCTTATTTATATCTTCTGGTTTCTACATCTCATTGGGTCATCATATCAATTCCCTCCATCGCAGAGTTTCATATATGTGCATTCTTCATTGCGCATATGCTATTGTTGAGACCAGGTGCTTTAAAGTCAGGTTAGCTCAGGGCTATAGATACTGTAACATGTAAAAAATTGCTTTTAATTTTAACCCAACAAATTTAAAAAAATTGCAATCAATGGAGTTACCAGCACATTAAGTCTAAAAGGACTGTTTTCAGTAATTACAACATTTACATAGTCCATTGAACTGGTGTCTGACTGGGCTATATCAGTCTGGATCTGACCTGGCTGCTGAACTCAGAGGAAAGCACAACATTGATGTTGAAATGAGTTCATGATGAGAAGTACACAATGTGACATCAGCCAAGCAGCAAGCAGGCCCAGTCCAGCATTTGCCAGAAAGACAAGTGTGTTAAAAGTGTGTTGCACACAGGTCACATATATTCACTCACAGAGAAAATAAACACATAGACCTACAGTGTGTGTGACTGGTGTAAGTGCATAAAGTGACTGAATAACACAAGGCGTGCGGTGCACCAGTCGCCCATACAGCTTCCACAGCAGACAGCCACAGTTATAGTGAGGGATGATAGAGAGGCCTGCACTGGCACTGGTATCAGTAACAGTATCAGAAGTAGCAGCAATAATGATAGCAGAAACAACAAAGTTAGCTGCACTCTGCTGACAGCCTGTGTACAGGAGCACAGGGGTGAGTGGGAAACACAATTCCCGGAAACTGATTGGGAAAATATAACTTTCCGGGAATTGTGGCCCTTCTTACCCTCTCCCCCCCAGCTTGTGCTCTTATTTACCTCGGCACTCCATGCTCTCTGTGTCTGTGTGTGTGTTTGTGTGTGTGTGTGTGTGTGTTTGTTGGGGGGGGGTTCCGTGGTACTCACCAGTCTACGTTTGGGCTTGATGAGGGGTCGGTTCTGACCGTTCATCTTGTGGTACAGGCCGCAGGCGTTACACAGGTAGTGGCCCGTACCATCCCTTCGCCACAGGGGTGTAGAGGTGGCTCCACAGTTGACACACTCACGCCCCTCTGAGCAGCATGCAGGTGGAGGGAGAGCACAGGGACATTTATAAAATTAACCTGTCAACTCTGACACATTTATCATACACAAAAATTCTGTAACCTGTAGCAATGAAATGTACAATTTAGAAAAATGTCATTTAAGTTAGTCTGGAAAACTATGCCAGGACTGCATTTTGTTATATTAGGTTCACCAAAGCATGGGAAAAGTTTTGAGAATTCATTTTTAGTTACTAAGTTCAACTCTCTAGTATATGAAAGCTGAGTGTTTTTGGTCTGAAGTTTGTGTGAGAGAGAGAAAGTACGTGTTTAACCCTCTGCAGACTCTTGGAATAACAAAAGGCTATGTTCTGTTTGATCAGGTTAGGTTCCTCCCTGTCAGTTTTGGGTCAGCTGGGATGCATACACCCACAATGAAATGCAGGCTATCTCTTATGTTTCTGTTCATTTTGCTGTGATTGCAATCAATGTTCCCGCTAAACTGCACGTGGGAGCACAGCTCCCCTTGAACTGCCATGCAGAAGAAATATCAGCACGTGCAGAGAAGCACAAGATTGAACTTCACTCAACTTTCTAGAGTTTTCCCCTTTAGTTAACTCTATCAACGTTTCACTCTACTGTGGGAATTGTGCTAGAATCAACGCAATATTAGCCACTTCCAATGTAACATACTGAAACAAAGCAAACTATGCAAGACATTTTCTTGTAGGCAGAACGCATTGGAGTAGGATACTAGGGTTGTATTTTGAGTTGTATTGAAGAAGCTAAGTAGCCAATAGGCAGAGGGTAGCATCATTTCTGTAATAATGGTATGGGAATAATAATGAATGTTATTTTGTAAAGTGGTTTCTTCCATCAAACAACACAACATGTTCAGGCACCTCCTTGTTTGAAGGACAAGTGGATGAACAGGTTAATGTCAAACCCTGCATGTTTTTTTCAATAGTCTCATGGTATGTAGGCCTATATTGACCACCACACATTGGCTACTGCTGTATGCTGAATGATATTTCCATGTTAAAATGTTATGGGATGCATTTTTCTCCATTGTTTTTGATGGTAGGCCACTCTGGTAGGCTTACATTATGATCAAATAGCCACAGTAGCCTACTTTGCCACTGTTAAAACTGTAACTTAAAGCGGGTACAGCCTCAGTGGTCACAGTAAACGCACGGCAGAAGTTGCACAGAATTTTCACAATGTTCAAGTTTGCACTAAGCAGACCTGAAATTTGTTCAAGAGACAATTTTTTTTTGAGGGAACCATTTTTACACGTTTGTGCTGCTTATAATGTGGATCAGATTCTCAGTCTAGATTAGTAGAGGTAATACTAGTGTGCTTGTGGGCCTTTGCCTCTGTTGGTGGCTCCAGATAATGCTGAGTATGGACAGCCAGAGAAGGAAGGAGAGAAAAAACTGGGGAGACTGAGAGGAGAGGAAGGGGGCCTGAATTATGGTTAGTCAAACAGGAAGTACCTCTAAGGTATGCATGATCAGGGACTTCACCATAATAGTGTGACACTATAGCGTTCTATGGTCATGCAAGCCACCAGTACTGGACATCCTCACAGAGATAGTCTCCTAGAAACAGGACAGACTATTCCTGCATGATGTCAGGGAGAGTCCCTAACACAAATCTATCAGGGAGGAGGATTCACTACCAAACACCTAGCTGGGTCTTCCTGATGTTAGTTGTGCCTTTGTCTGAGAATGACCATAATACCACTGTGACATGTGTTTTTATTTGTATTTTTAAGAATACTCTTGGGGTTTATGTTGAGACATCTAATCCCTATTTATTAAATATGGTGAATTCGTTTTTTTGTTGGTGCTTTCTTTCTGGAACAAATGAATACTGGTGCTCAGTATAAGGGAGACGGTTAATAAGATAGGGGGCTGCTTCAAGGCAATCAGCTCAGCCTATAGTTGCCAAATGTAAGTCTTGACAATGCTATATTATGTAACAAATAAATGGCTCGTTTTGGCTATATGCGCTAGCAGATCTTATTTTCACATCTCCGTGGCTGTATCTAGTTTGTCATTCTCAAGGGCGAGCCAGCTCGAGCATAATTGAGTCGCGGTTTACAAAAGAGGATAATAAACGTGTCAGCCAAAGTGCGCCCGCGCTCAGCCGATCGACAGGTCTTGGGTGTGTGCGGTGCGGTGCTCGAGGCGTGGCAGTATGCTTTACCTGTCCCTTCCAACCAAAAAGCCCTAAGCAAATTATTCCTCTGGGGCTAGTTCCTACATTTCTCAGACCTGGGACACTGGCAAAGTTGTGTCACTGGGACACTGGGAACGTTGCGTCTTCACATTTTACAATAAGCAAGGTTTCTTATCATTTTTATACGAAGCCTATAATTATAATTATATTACATCTGTTGATGTTTACCGATTTGTATTATAAAAAAATATGCAGATTTGATATGATCAATTGGCCTGATAAAGAGGAAACTGTGGCCCTATAGGGAGTAGGCCTACTGTTTAAAAACGTGGCTGCATAAATAAGGCCAGACAAAATCGAAGAAGACTCCTCTTATTGTTGTATCTGCCCCCCCATAACAAATAAACAGTTATGGACTGCCTTTTTATATATAATTTGTCTATTTATTATAGTTAACCATAATATATGCTTTTGTCCTCATGGGGATGAAAAGATTGAGATACCGTTCTTCATCAATAGGCTATGCAAAACAATTCACATACAGGATTACTATTATGCTGATATGTGACAGTGCTTTCTGTGTATGTGTGTAGAGGCCTACCGCTTCCTACTGGTTCTTTGAAGCGGATTGTGTTTACTTTTGGCGACGAAAGTAACCGGTGTGTGTGAAAATAGCTATGAAAGGTGTTGCTGACAACATGCACCCAGATGTTTTTTTTTTTAACCTTTATTTAACTAGGCAAGTCAGTTTAAGAACACATTCTTATTTTCAATGATGGCCTAGAAACAGTGGGTTAACTGCCTTGTTCAGGAGCATAACCTCATCCCAATTATGTTCTGTAAACCACACATCGAGGCTTATTGTAACGATATTGTCACCCTTTTCTAAGAACGTTAATGGAAAGTTGGCTAACCGAGTAAATCAAATTGCATTAAACTGGAAGTTTTGAAAATGCCAAAGACGTTTCATTCAGAATATTTGTCACAAACGACCAGTCTTATAGAACTGCATATTAGGGGAAATGTTCTCATGTATGTTCAATAAACATAGAAGTTAATATATAGATTATTATATAAAATAATATATTAATTCTAGGTTAACTATTATATATATTTTTATAGGCTATATATATTTATACCTACATAAGTAGCTTTGGTCTAAAATGTGTCTTAGTTTCTGTTTTTACTTTAAACGGTGCTCCAGTTCCAGTTCGCTGTCAGTGTCAATAATTCGATACACTTTCTAAACATTGCATGGGACAAATATTTCATATTATTCTTGTTTTAAGATATGCTATTTGTTTTTAACTCAATTATGGGTTTAGATACAACAAACCTGTGATAATGCTAAAATAGCCTAAATATACCTAGCGTAAAACTAGTACAATAACGTAATTTCGGTGTGTTCTGTCATAATAATAATTATATTAATAATGATGATAATAACAATAATGCATCAAGTATTGCCATCGTCATTAGGCTATGTCATCGTCATTTTATTCTGTAGTACAAACATTTGAAATGCCACATTTTCGAATGGGGGGAGACTCACCTGAGCACGACCGAGTTTTGCTTTTACATTTCGGGGTGAAGCTGGAGGACGATCCTCCGAGTAGGCTGCCAGGGTGGAACAGACTGCCCCCGTAGTCATGCGCTGCCGGGAGAGAGTACGTGGGGTAGGTCGGTATGGGGTGGTGCGTGGAGGGGGTCTGGGCGCTCATTGATGCCAGGCTGCTTCGGAGAGGACTGGAACCCTCCATCTTCATGCCGTCAGAAAAGGACATTTGGTACTTGATAGACTCCTTCTCGTCCATTCTCGGGGTAGAGGACAAGGGAGAGGCGGCCCCGGGGTCTGGGGAGACATCTTTCGGCGGGGTAGGGGGGAAACTGTAGAGATGTGGACTCGAATGGGATGCGGGCGTTAACGAGGAGGCGGAGGCCGTGCTGGCGTTGCTGCTGCAGGGATATAAACCGCCCGAAGCCCCGGAGCCTGAGGAATGCAGCCCGGTCTTGCTGAAGTGACTGACCGCCCATGCGTTGTGATGGTGGGCCGCTGAGAGGGCTGCTTTGCCCGGCTCTAGCCATGAAATTCCCGGGCTATGGATGAGATGTGGCCGGCAGACCTGACCCCCAGCTAGGCGAGCTGTAAGAAGAGACGAAAAATATGTTTTTAGATCGAAGACAGGCCTACACCAACATACAAATTATATGGCCATTACAACTCTCATTGCCCTGTTGATGATGTGATGTCATAGGATTAGAGAAAGTTGGGACACCAGTCCTACACCTGTTGATGCAGGGTGACAATAATCCGACAATAATCCATCATTGTGCGTAAAATGTATTATTCGATTCGTGAGGGGCACAAAATACACCGTTCGCAGGTATTCAGACATAAACAGGGAAATGATAACCCCAGAAATGTTTGTTCTCGTGTTGGGTCATCGTATTTAAAAAAAAAAATGTTTTATAGTCAATGACAAATAAATATATCTGGTCTAGTAAGTGCATTGAAACATGCAGGACCTATTTTGCAGAAGAAGCATTTAAGATTGTTTTATTGGTTTTATAAAAATAAGCTCCAATCCGCTCTGACAATTTTGACGAAAATATTCAATGAATATAGGCCCACAATAATTCCCGCTTTATCCTGAAATGTAAGTCCCTTAGCAAAGTGAATTTGAGGTCTTACCGTGAGCTTGGCTGTAGGACACTCTGGCTCGCGCATGAGCGGAGTTGTGGTAGTACGGGTTTCCCTGCGAGTCAAGATGGTTAAAGAAAACATCCACCTCGTCCGGAGGCAGAAGTTGTGCGGTGGGCTCCATGTAGTTGTGCGAAAGGCCGGGGTGGTGCGAGTCCGGGTGTTGGCCGTTTAGTACGGCATGGTGGTGCATCCACCGAGACGGATCAGCCCCTACATCCATGTCTGCGTGAGTCTTTCCGTGTGGGGCAAACAGGGTGAAAAGAGAAGAGGAGCCTCTCAAGGGGGAGGACAGTGTGTTCCTGAACCGTCCTCTCTTCGCTTTATCTTTCAGAAAAAAACGCGTCTCACTCTCCTGATAAAATGTTCCTATTGTGGAAAACAAAACATAAATTTGTTAAGAATTTGCGCTAGTCAATCTCCAATACGTCGGTCCTCACTCGTAGTCCGATGAGTTCCTCTTGTCACTCTCCTTCAACAGGCATCGAGTCGTGTTAAAAACAGGATTTATAACTGTAATACGACCAAAAATAGGATGTTAATATTTCAGAGGAATTTACAAGGTGTTGCGTGGTTATCTCTGTGTGGCGGTCTAGTCCTAAGAGAAGAACTCGGGAAGGCTGCTCCTTTTTAGGTGCGTTTTGTAAGTGATGCATGTGAATATGCAACATAAGATAAAGACATCGAGTCACTCGTCCCCAACCACTCCCATTCCGAGGAACCTGAAATCACCGACCCATCCTCACCGTTACGCGCGCAGATAAGTAGGCTATACTTTTGAACCCATGCCTACACGTCATAAACTAGCTAGTAAACTAATAATCGTCAGTAGTCCACTCAGAACAAAGAGTTAGCATTCTTACAGAGTAAGAAGTCATATATTTTCACACACAATTTGGAAAATAAATAATATAGATTTCATGTAAATACCTTGTCTTTCTCGGGTTTGGTTATTCCGTTTTCAAGCCCCTTTGAGATAATTTTCCTTCAGTTAGCAAATGTATTTTCCTTTCCTGTATTGACTCAATTTATGCAGAATATCTTTGACAAAATATCTTTGGTCTGTTTTCCTTGGTTTTGGTTTAGGGTTATTGGCTGGGTAAACTCCGTTGGAGACGGATAGAGCTTTAGCAACATACAGCTGAACTAAATGTCGGCACTGGCGCCAGTGAATTCCATATCATATGTGCAAGGGCAGGGTCTTAGATTTAGCGTTGACACCGCGACATCCAATTAGATTCTGCCTTCCCCGATTCTGGCAACTCCTTCCGCGGAATCTCCATGCCATTCACCTTCTCCAGCCCAAGCACCAGCGAGAAAACAGCCATGGCCCCTGAGTGTAGGCCTTACTGGTCTCATCCCACTGATCCCAGGGCGTATTAATCACCTTATTAAAGATGCAGTCTCGGGCCACCGCCCACACATCAATGCTTTCTCAACCATGGGAGAGATGTATTTGTTGATGGCAAGTGTAATTATCACTTTACATTTTAATAAAACAAAGTTATTTCCATTAATAGGCTGCTGAGTATTTATATTTTGTATTTAGGCTAAATTAAACTATATGCCAGATTTTTTTATCACATGCGTAAAAGTGCGTAATAATAAAAATAGTATGGGCTACTCCAATGTACATTTTATTAATGTTGTTCAGTCTATTAATTACGCAAATTAGATAGCTTTTCGGACAGTGACGCTGTGGTGTAGGCCAGTGTGACGTCTGTGGATGCCTGTCTGTCTTTAGGCTATGCCTAATTGTCTTTAATTTCCAGTAATGTCATAAACATGTTTTTTGTTTGTGAACCAGGGGCGATCACACCCTGCTTTACATCTTAATGCTTCCTTTGACTGACGGGTCAGCAGAGCACAGGGGGTAAGTACCAGCCATAGAGGTCCACAGCCATAGAGGGCCACTAAATGGGGGTTGTTTAGTAGGCTATGTGGTCACAATAAAAACGACCCCAAAGAACCCAGCAGCTCAGCCACCGGCGCAAAGACACTGTGTCGCCACCGGTCTGTGATGGCTGTGAGAGAGGAGTATCCTCGTTATCCTGCGGGTACAGCTTTACAAAAATGTTGTCGCACCTATCAAACCTAAGTACTCACATGAGAGAATTATGCATGGTTGTTGAAAACGGATCGATTTTGGAGTCGGGGTAGCACATTGCAGCTGGTATGTAATATGTGTAATAGCTCCTCCACATAGATTTGTAATAGGCCTATCGCCACTCCCTGGTCGCTTCGCGTCCTGCAGAAACACTTGATAACAGTGTTTCAGTGACTAACCCTGCTTGTCCGGACTACAATCCAGCGGTGTGTTTGAGCAGTCTATAGCAGAGCAAGGCGGGAGAGTGAATATGAATGACAGGGAACATTGTGACGAGGGATCTCGAATAGCCGCCTATCTGACGCCACTCTCTGACGTCACCGCAATTTAGAGGAGGAAAAAAGAATCATCGGGAAATTAACTTTTAATAATACTTAAAGTAGGGAGATGGGGGAGCACGAGATCTGCTTACGTCCCAAAGGATGAACTCAAGGAACACATTCAAAGACACTCTCTCTCTATTGGGAGGACTGCAATAGATATTCACTATAGTGGCATTAATAATGAATAAAGTACAGTCTTTTGACCTTTGATGTGGTTTAGAAATGTGTCTACATAGATCCAGTGGCGACAGAAGACAGCGAAACCGAGATTTGGTCACACTAGCCCGACTAGGGATTTTATTTGACCCCAGAGAACACTTTGGGTCTAATTTGAAACGCAATCAATAAAGCAGAGAACTGCAGTCTGGTGGACTATGGAGTGGACACAGCCTGGGGGGAGCACAGCATAGCTGTTTAATGCACTCTTGCTGTGAACATCATTCTTGATTGGATGGAGGTCAAAGTGCTATCATCAGTTCCCTCTCTACCAGTTATTACAATGTTATAAGAAGCAGGCAATATAATTAAGTTGATTAGCCTATAGCCAGAGTGTGTGTGTATGTTCTGAGACATAAGGCCTACTATTTTGATGACATTGTCACTAGGCTACCAGACAATAGTTATTTTCCCGCTGTGCTCTGTGCTATATGTAGCAACGGGTCTTCGTAAAGATGGGATAGGTACCTTTGGGAAACAAAAAAGGCATTCAGAGCAGGAGTAATCACACTGATAATTAGCAAATGTCGCGACATGGATTTGCGCCGCAAACCTGTTTGTTCCCACCTCGCTTCATTGCTCTCCCATTGTCCATGAGCCGCGCGCTGCAGATAGAGCGCCACGGTGTGAGTTCGCTCAGCGGAGAGATGGTCCCTGGTCATTGGTAATTTGCCTGGATTGAAGAGGCGAGAGAGGCAGCAGGTCCTGCACAACAGGGCACAGACAGTTTATAGCCCAGCCACGGGAAGGTGGAACCGTTTCAGAGGACATGTGGGATGCTTGTGGGATCAAATTATTTTAAATTAGGTTAAACAAATGAAACTTTTCAAAGTCAAAGTAAATTATTGTTAGGCTATTATTATTATTTGATTATTATCATATATACTGCCTATATACGCACACTATAGTTTATTAGACCATACTATTATGTTATTGTTTCGTCATTGTTTTATTGTTATAAAGCAATCACGGGAAAATGTTCTCTCTCTTTTCAATCAGACGAGAAGTTGGATTTCAGGTCTTCTTAAACTAATAGCCTACAATACGTCAGATAAGATCTAAATATCACCCTACCTATTTCACCCTACCCTCTGTCTTCCGGGTCAGGGTATGTGACATCGTGGTATGTGACATCCAGGGGGAAGCTGGAAAGCAAGCTGCACTTTGAGGGATAGAGAGGCGGATTGCAAAGGCGCAAGTCCCTGTTATTAGAGAGCGAACCCGGGTGTTCGTGGAGAGTCATATTTTACACGCACGAGACACTCAAGAGCCTGAACGCAAGGACAGGCAGAGAAACCACTGATATTCTGGATAGTTAAACTCTGCACAAACTCAAGACAGACCGTTGGAAAGGATATAAGGCCAATTCTGATATTATTTTGGGAAAATGTTTTTCTAACATAACATAATTTGCCATGCTGCCTTTATCGCCAATTTTGACAGATCAATGAAACTGTGGTGTTAGGTGAGCAGGTGCCAGTTTGAGGGACCATTAGCTCTAGGCCTATCTCTTGGCTATCAGAACCGGGAAGATGCTTGAATGCGCGGTTACAGTGTCTCATGCCCACGTCCCCCCGGGTTCAAAGGGTAACAGACACAAAAACAAAAGTACACGAGAAACAAAAACGTTTACTGAATTAAATACACATTTCAGAATTTGACAATACAAATCTACTGGAAGCAAAGGTGACTGCTCTCAATTGCCTAAAGGTCTCCTCATTTACCTTTGTCTTGTGGTTGGATGGATTTGAAGTTGGATGTGAGCTGCATGATCATTGCAAAGAAGAATGCTATTCAGAATAATTTAGAATGCTGAGATTTTGTTAAATGATCATAGGGCTATAGCCTAGCCTAATAACCATTTTAATTTCTCTTACTCGTGCTCCTCATCAGAATGGAGCTTCTTCTCAACATCACCGCTTAAAAATGTATTGCCTGTGTGTGTGTGTGTTATCCCTGTACAATAATAACGATTGTTTAGAAGCGTGCCTACTCCGTCATTCTGACCCGCCTTCTTGAGAGAAAGCAAGAGTGAGAGAGAGAGAACGTTGCCACGGTTCTCTGTTGCTATGTGGCAGCTATCTCTCGCAAGCTGGGTACATTGTGCCAGTTGTGTATTTATGAGAATAATGACACCGCTCGTCCTTTCGTCTTCATGTGCATCATTACAATATCTGTACAAGCGTGTGGCATTGTGCTTCTTCTTTTGTGCACTGGCCCAGTCAGCGGTCCGTGTGTCTTGACTTTCATTTTAAACGAAAAGGAGCCCATTTCAGCCGTTCGTCTTTCAAAGAGGCTCATATCCGTTATAGCGCGACAGAGGTTCAGCCGCTTGTTCGCATGATTATCTGAACAATTGGTTAATAATAACGATGATTATTATTATTATTACTGTTATGAGGAGCGATTATAGTCTTGAATATTCTAATTGTAAGGGTAATAATCATAATTTGCATTGATAATAATGAAGGCCTACATATTTTTTTTAAGGAAAATTATTATTAGGCTATGTTTCGGAACATTATTCTCAATAATCAAAATAGATTTAACAATGAATAAAAGCTAACGTTGTTCCTTCACATGTGTTTTGTATCAGGTTAGGTTAGTCTCACTCAATTTACAAATGTCAGACATTGGTTAGGTTAGGTTGTCAATGTGGAGTCTGGAAGCCGGAGGTCCATGTCACTTGGTCGACTTAATCACAATAGGACTGAACGCAGGTAATCTTGTTAGAAAGGATGACGGTGAAATATTTCGGTTGGGCCTTATCAGGTACAGCCACCACAGCTCTCAAAATAATCCTGTTTAAAAGACAGGAAAGAAGAGAACCTCAATGTCACAAATGAAATCGTGCATGAACAAGTGACAGCATTGTGTGCAGTGAATTATTGTATACAATACCCAGCCAACATATTTAAGTGTGCCAAATATTAAACTAATCAGCATGATAATGTGGAGCTATCAATGTTGGCTGCGATGGGCGTTTAGCGAGAGCCCTTTTGATCTGTTGTGGTGGGCAGAACGGGAGCGCTCTTGATGCGCACGCGATAAAACCTTATCAGTGGTGAACATCCATTTCCATCTCACTTTTTTAATTAATCTCGCCACACTCACCCCTTTCTCTTTCTCTTTCTCTTTCTCTTTCTCTTTCTCTTTCTCTTTCTCTTTCTCTTTCTCCAACTCGTCTCTCTCTCTCCCTCCCCCCCCTCTCTCTCTCGCTCTCTCGTTCTCTCTCGCTCTCTCTCGCTCTCTCTCTCTCCTAAACACACACAGGCGCACACACAAACACTGCCTTTTGCCACAGTGACATGAGAAATTCCATTTAAACTAACAACAAGAGGAGAAGAAAGAGGGAGGAAGGGGGAGATGTAATAATTTACGCAGTAAATTACAACAATAATAATGTTATTCAAAGGGTGGTGCAATTATTATTATTATTATTATTATTATTATTATTATTATTATTATTATTATTATGCCTGGTCATAATCCAATTCAAATAAATCCAAGACATCAGTTTGTCCCATGCAGCGGATAGGAGACACCCCTTATGCAATATATTGTGAGCGACAGGCAATGTTTGATTCATAGGTGTGTGTGTGTGTGTGTGTGTGTGTGTGTGTGTGTGTAAATATGCTCATTGGGTCCTACTTCTTTTGATTATAACCCATCCCGGGGTAATTTTTCATCGGTGCTAGCTAATCTTTGTTCCTTGTGAAGATAATAAATAGCCTAATCGTTATCAGCAAGCTGCTGGAGGTGTCAGGAGAATGGGACTGATCGGCCCGGGAAATAGGCTCCAAAGTACCGCGGAATAAATGGCATTTCTTATCTCCCTCTCCCAGATTATCACCGCCTTTTCAAACTCGCACAACAAATACATCCAATGCATCGAATGCATCATTTACCCGAGGAGATCTCTCCGAATGATAGACATAGCGGGGTGGGGTGTGTGTGTGTGAGAGAGAGAGAGTACGTGCGTGCGTGCGTGCACGTGAGGAAAGCAGAGAAGACACTGCGGCCTAAAGTTACACCTGATTACACCATAGTTCAAGTAGTTCAAGTAGTTCAAGTAGTTCAAGGGGGGGATTTAAAAGTTTAACACACAAAGGCTTATAGGGCCTATATTTTTTGGTTTCAGTGTATTTGGACAGCCTATATATTTCAATTAAACACAATCATATTCTATTAAATTTGAAATAGGTCTACAGATGGTCTTTGTTGTGGTATCGCACACTAGTTATTTATTTGTTGGATTTCACTGGATAACCGTTTTCTTCCCACGGATGAAAGAAATTGAACAATAATCACATCAGGTTTTTTTTCTGCAAGATAATTGTTGACTTTTCAGTTTCCTATGCTAACATGCTAAAAAATGTAACAAAATCAATAAAAAAAAATAAAAAAAAACTTTTCGATTGGAATTAGCATTGTTTTTAATTTAATTTCGTAAGATCCCATTGGGCACATAGGCCTATGTCAGTTCAACGTCTAGTTTTGGTTGAGTTGAAATCAACGTGAAATCAACAAAACATGTCATCATATCATCGGATTTAGGATAAAAGTTAGGTGAAATTCCCTTACTTTTCGGACTCTTTTCAAATCCAACCATTTTCCCATGTTGATTCAACGTCATCACATATAAAAACAATTGGTTGAAATTAAGTGGAAACAATGTTGATTCAAGCAGTGTTTGCCCAGTGGGATGCATATTTAGGGGCCAATAGGCTGTTCTGTTATAATGTCAGGTAGCCCACTATTTGCTTCTTATTATTGACCTTTAAGTTCTTATTAAGCAAGGGATAATCGATGAGGGGCTATGCGTTCGATGGAAAATAATGAACGACGTTGAAGGTGTGTTCCACAAGTTGAACTGAGCTTCCAAAGAGTTATTTTCCAGAGGATGCATAGAGCACCTACCTAGTTGATGATCCCTTTTATACCATGGCTATAATTTAACACATTTGCCGCTAGAAATTTGTTCATTTATAGGTAGAAATGTGTTCAACATCCACTGAAGTAGCTAGGAAGTTTACTAGATAGCTACAGTAGTTGCCTTGGTAACCAAACAAACAGACTTGCTATTTTAGTTAACCAAACCATCAGTCCTAGCTTGCTATTATGAAAATCGAATTCAACAATGCCAATAATGTTTT
Organism: Brachymystax lenok tsinlingensis; assembly: GCA_030435695.1. Lineage (NCBI taxonomy): Eukaryota > Metazoa > Chordata > Actinopteri > Salmoniformes > Salmonidae > Brachymystax > Brachymystax lenok. Next base: position 31,275,761 of record CM059813.1, on the reverse strand, counting down.
CAATTCGATTATTGTTTCAAAAGGAGCTCAAACATAGAACATGTAAGAATGAACTATTGAATTCGCATTGCTGATATACGGTGCGTTAGGGGGTGTGATAAATAGCCAAGGTACCATGGCTAAAGGCTGTTCTTAAGCAGACTCAATGCTGAGTGCCTGGATACAGATTTTAGCCCTGGTATATTGGCCATATACCACAACACCTGAGGTGCCTTATTGCTACTATAAACTGGTTACCAACATCATTCGAACAGTAAGAATACTTTTTTTGTCATACCTATGGTATATGGTCTGATATACCATGGCTTTCAAATCAAATCAAATTTTATTGGTTGCATACACACATTTAACAGATGTTATTGTGGATGTAGGGAAATGCTTGTGTTCCAAGCTCCAAAAGTTCAGTAATATCTAACATCTGAGAATCCAGAATCCATACACCTTCAAAGACCTTTTTCATAACATGGTACCCTACTTTTGGTTGGTGATTTCCCCTAATCACAGCCAATCATGTGCTGTGATGTTCACATTTCAGGGTATGGAGGTGCGCCACCTACGCCTGCTCTATGAACACTGGTGTGGCCAGTCAACCTGGTCTCAGAGCCGTTACTATTATTCTGTACTTAAATCTGAGATAATCCATTTAGTATGATATGTTACTTGTCGTATGGTATGTTTTAATTTGTGAATGTCTATCACTAATTTCGAATGATAAGCTACATGACCAAAAGTATGTGGACACCTGCTCATCGAACATCTCATTCCAAAATCATGGGCATAAATATGGTGTTGGTCCCCCCTTTGCTGCTATGACAGCCTCCACTATTCTGTGAAGTTTTTCATTAGATGTTGGAACATTGGTGCGGGGACTTCCATTTAGCCTCAAGAGCATTACTGAGGTCGGGCACTGGATGTTGGGTGATTAGGCCTGATTCGCAGTCTGCGTTCCAATTAATTCCAATGGTGTTCGATGGGGTTGTGGTCAGGGCTCTGTGCAGGCCAGTCAAATTCTTCTACACTGATCTCTACAAACCATTTCTGTATGGATGGTGAAGCGTGATTCACCACTCCAGCTGACGCTTGGCATTGCGCATGGTGATCTTAGGCTTGTGTGCGGCTGCTCTGCCATGGAAATCCATTTCATGAAACTCCCAACAAACAGTTATTGTGCTGACGTTGCTTCCAGAGGCAGTTTGGAACTAGGTAGTGAGTGTTGCAACCGAGGACAGACAACTTTTATACGTTTCGCGCTTCAGCACTCGGCGGTCCAGTTCTGTACGCTTGTGTGGCCTACCACTACGTGGCTGAGCAGTTGTTGCTCTTAGACATTTCCACTTCACAATAACAGCACTTACAGTTGACTGGGGTAGATCTATCAGGGCAGAAATTTGACTAACTGACTTGTTGGAAAGGTGGCATCCGATGACAGTGCCATGTTGAAAGTCACTGAGAGATTGCAAGTCTGTGTGCTCAATTTTATACACCTGTCAGTAACAGGTGTGTCTGAAATAGCCAAATCCACTAATTTGAAGGGGTGTCCACATATTTTTGACCATGTAGTGTATGCTGGGAATTACAATTCGCATTATTTGTTATGAATTTGCAAAACATATGATACATTACGAATTCTAGCTAGGTGGCTAGGTGGATAACGTTAGCTAGGGGTAAAGGGTTAGGGTTAAGTTTAGGAGTTAGGTTAAAGGGTTAAGATTAGGGTTAGGTAACAGTTAGCTAAAAGGGTTAGGGTTAGGTGAAGGGTTAGCTAAAGGGCTTAAGGCTAGGGTTAGGGTAAGGGTTAGCTAATATGCTAAGTAGTTGCAAAGTAGCTAAAGATTAGTAAGTAGATGAAAAGTTGCTAATTAGCGAAAATGTTAAAGTTATTTGTGATGAGATTCAAACTCGCAACCTTTGGGTTGCTAGACATTCGCATTATGCAGCCTCCTAACCACCCTCCTTTAGTTTTTGCCTTAAGCAACACTCTTTTGTATGTAACCATACCAAATGTAACATATCATATTAAATGGAGTGTCTCGAATTTATATATAGAATAAAACTAAATTCTCTGAAACCAGGTTGGGCCAGTGATCGCCTTTCCATGAATTAAGTAATTCGCTTTCTGCTATAATGAGCTGGCCAAGATGATATGTCCTGCAAAGCCCACCCCATGCCCAGTGGTGAAAAGAACTTAAGCAAAAATACTTTAAAGTACTACTTTAGTCGTTTTGGGGGGTATCTGTAATTTACTTTACTATTTATATTTTTGACAAATTTTACTTTTACTCCACTACATTCCTACATTTTAAATGTTTAGCAGGACATGAAAATGGTCAAATTCACACATTTATCAAGATAACATCCCTGGTCATACCTACTGCCTCTGATCTGGCCGAGTCACTAAACACAAATGCTTAGTTATTTATTATTATAATCATTTTTTTATTTAACCTTTATTTAGTTCTCTCTAAATAAAATGCTTAGCTCCTGGCTATGCTTAAAAAATTAAAAAAACAATGGTGCCACCTGGTTTGCTTAATATAAGGAATTAGACATGATTTATACTTTGATATTTAAGTATATTTTAGCGATTACATTTACTTACTTAAGTATATTTAAAACTAAATACTTTTAGACTTTTACTCAAGTAGTATTTTACTGGGTGACTTTCAATTTTACTTGAGTCATTTTCTTTTAAGGTATCTTTGCTTTGACCCAAGTATGACAATTGGGTACTTCTCCAACCACTGCCCATGCCCAATGATCACGAATGGATCTAACCATCCCACCGGGCACACACCGGTTCAATCAACATAATTTCCACGTCAGTTGAATGAAATGATGTTGAACCAACGTAGAATAGACGTTGAATTGACGTTTGTGCCCAGTTGGAATAGTATTTCTTGTGAAAACCTTTCATATACGAAAAGTAGCCTAAGTAATGAAAAAGGACTCCTCCACATTTCCGCTCTAGAAATCTAGGCCTGCCTTCTTCAGGCACTCTGGAAAAACGAAACACGTGCATGTCATGATGACCTATGTGAGGGCATGAAAAAGATGCATCCACTTATTATCGCTCTTGGAACATTATGTATGAGTGTCTGTGAGTGACGCGTAAGGACAAAAGTGGTATTTTTCAATATAAACATTGTCGGCGCTTAATAACCAGGCATCTGCGCGCTGATGGTCTCCCAGGCAACACTGATAACGTTCCAGCCATTTTACATATCTTAGACCGAATCTATTATATTCCGGGGTTGGCTCTCCTTCCGGGAAAGGTCAAACACAAAGTCATGAAACCTCTAGTATGCTTCCATCCCTACTCGTGATAGTGCAAATTCTTTTCCTCGTCCTCTCATTAGTCTGTTTTAATATAATTTAAAGACTCTTGTTAAGTTCCTTTGAGAGAATCACTGTGACCCGAAACAGCTATTCTCACGGCTTCAGCGCATGTAATAAAGATTTAACAAATAAATACACTCGGCAAGGTGTGTGTCACTATTTCAATGGCGACATTGAGAAATGCATTATTCCCGTTTATATGATTATGGTACGAAAGTGTGTGCGCGCCAGGCAGTGCTTTAGGAGATATGGTTATAAACTGACGGACAGTGACACCCAGTGGAGAGGATGTGGCCAACACAACATTTTGCGCACTAGTTAACTCACTATTTCAAATGAAGCATGTTGTTTTGTGTCGTTGATGGGGCGATGTTATGTAACTCAAAAGGGTTATGGTGAAAACCCCTCTGTCTAAAGACTATTTAGAGTATTTCCTAGCCGAGCAGTAGAAGGTTTAGGTTCGATGAGTTAAAAGTAAAAAAATATATATATATATATAAAAAAAACAGTTATCCAGTGATCCTGCTGGGGTCAGAGAGAGGAGACTGGAGGAGTGTAGTCCATAGCCCTTGGGGACACAGGTTATGGACCTCATGTTTGTCATTGTAGAAAGTTAGAGAGTTCATACCAGAGGAATTCTCCCTCCTCCGTCTCTCTTTACTCTCACTCCCCCTCTTTTTCTCTTTTCTCACTCTCTTCGGCTCCCCTTTCCATCTTCCTTCACTCTCATATCGAAATCACATGAAAGCTATTGGATGATTAAATTATACTTAAAAAATATATATATATATATACAAAATGGCCAGACAGTCCTACAACCAGTGGTTCAGGGATAATTAGTAGAGGTTAAAACGAGTTGTAATTCTGATTAGAAATTCAATTTGTACCAGGAATCTTGCACTCTATAACGCCTCTCTTTTCATTTAAAGGTCCAATGCAGACGTTTTTATCTCAATATCAAATAATTTCTGCATAACAATTAAGTACCTTACTGTGATGGTTTTCAATTAAAATGGCAAAAAATAAGAAAATGCTTCTTTGTAAAGAACAAGTTCTTTCTGATTGGCTGAGCTGAGGTGGCGCAAATTCTCATTCAAAATCAAACACACATCATCAGAGAGAGTAAGACCCACTCTGACTCTGTCAGTCACACAGCATAAAAAAAGGAAGTGTGGTGCTGAAAAAGTCAGAGACCAAAAAAGGGGTCTTTAGGCCGACAATGCTAAATGTGTGAAATTAACCGATTGATTTGCTAAAAGTTCTGGTTCTGCTGGTCTGAGTGCTGTGTCTATGGAGGACCAAACTTGCCATAATTAGAAATAAAAGAAAAAAGAAATAAATATACACATAAATAGATAAATGCATCAATGGATGCATGAATGCACACATAAATAAGTACATATTTATTTAAATAATTAATCTCACTTTCTTTCATTTTATTCATTTATATTATTTATTCATTTATTTATTTATATATTTCTTTCTCCAATATGATAATGAGGGCGTGACAAGCAAAGGTATGTGGTTAGTATCCAACACACAATTGGTTGATCAATTCCACTGCACATTGCTCAATTGCATTTGCCTGGGCTACGTTCAGTATGACAGAATAGTGTTCAAAGTTTAAAGGCCATGTTTCACATTAGCACCCCCCAAACCATAATGTGTAGAGCACAGTGGCAATCTGTAATTTAGGGCAGGTGGGGCAGAGCCTGTTTTGCATGTTATTTTGGCATAAATATGTGTCACATATCATTTTGCAAACAATGTAAAAAATCAAAAATCATTGAGTCAATAAAGCACTCTGTGTGCCTTACGATCAGATGCCGAGCAGTTGCCATACCAGGCAGTGACGCAACCGGTCAGGATGCTCTCAATTGTGTAGCTGTATAACTTTTTGAGGATCTGGAAACCCATGCCAAATCTTTTCAGTCTCCTGAGGGAGAAAAGGTGTTGTCGTGCCTTCTTCACAACTTTCTTGGTGTGTTTGGACCATGATAGTTTGTTGATGATGTGCTCCACTACAGCCCCGTCGATGTGAATAGGGGCGTGTTCGGCCCTCCTTTTCTTGTAGTCCACGTCATCTCCATGAGGGAGAGGTTGTTGTCCTGGCACCACACTGCCAGGTCTCTGACCTCCTCCCTATAGGCTGTCTCATCGTTGTCAGTGATCAGGCCTACCACCGTTGTGTCGTCAGCAAACTGGGTGCACAGGGAGTACAGGAGGGTACTAAGCACGCATCCCTGAGGGAACCCCCGTGTTGAGGATCAGTGTGGCAGATGTGTTGTTGCCTACCCTTACCTTACCACGTCCCGTCAGGAAGTCCAGGATCCAGTTGCAGAGGGAGGTGTTTAGTCCCATGGTCCTTAGCTTAGTGATGAGCTTTGTGGGCACTATGGTGTTGAACGCTGAGCTGTAGTCAATGAACAGCATTCTCACATAGGTGTTCCTTTTGTCCAGGTGGGAAAGGGCAGTGTGGAGTGCGATTGAGATTGCGTCTTCTGTGGATCTGTTGGGGCGGTATGCAAATTGGAGTTGGTCTAGGGTTTCCAGGATGATGCTGTTGATGTGAGCCATGATCAGCCTTTCAAAGCACTTCATGGCTACCGACGTGAGTGCTACAGGGCGGTAGTAATTTAGGCTGGTTACCTTCGTTTTCTTGGTGACTGGGTCAATGGTGGTCTGCTTGAAACATGTAGGTATTACAGACTTGGTCAGGGAGAGGTTGAAATGTCAGTGAAGACACTTGCCAGTGTTCCGCGCATGCTCTGAGTACACGTCCTGGTAATCCGTCTGAATGTTGACCTCTTTAAAGCTCTTGCTCACATCGGCTACCGAGAGCGTGATCACACAGTCATCCGGAATAGCTGGTGCTCTCGTGCATGCTTCAGTGTTACTTGCCTCAATGCGAGCATAAAAGGCATTTAGCCCATCTGGTAGGCTCGGGTGACTGAGCAGCTCAGAGCTGGGTTTCACTTTGTAGTCCTGCCACACCCGATGAGCGTCAGAGCCGGCGTAGTAGGATTCAATATTATTCCTGTATTGACACTTTGACTGTTTGATGGTTCATCTGAGGGCATATCGGGATTTGTGTCCGAATTTGTGTCCCGCTCCTTGAAGCGGCAATTCTAGCCTTTTGCTCGATGCGGATGTTGCCTGTAATCCATGGCTTCTGGTTGGGATATGTACTTACGGTCACTGTGGGGACGACGTCGTCAATGCGCTTATTGATGAAGGTGGTATATTCCTCAATGCCATTGGATGATCCCTGGAACATATTCCAGTCTGTGCTAGCAAAATGTCCTGTAGCGTAACATCCACATCATCTGACCACTTCCGTATTGAGCGAGTCACTGGTACTTCCTGCTTTAGTTTTTGCTTGGAAGCAGGAATTAGGAGGATAGAATTGAGGTCAGATTTTCCAAATGAAGGGTGAGGAAGAGCTTTGTGCACGAGTAAAGGTGGTCTTGAGTTTTTTTCCCTTGGTTGCAGATGTGACATGCTGGTAGAAATGAAGTACAGCGGATTTAAGTTTGCCTGCAAGTCCGCGGCCACTAGGAGCGCCCCTTCTGGATGAGCATTTTCTTGTTTGCTTATGGCCTTATAAAGCTTGTTGAGTGCGGTCTTAGTGCCAGCGTTGGTTTGTGGTGGCTTGTCATGTGGTACTCTACCTCAGGCGAGCAATACCTCGAGACTACCTTAATATTAGATATTGCGCACCAGCTGTTATTGACAAATCCTAAAATATTGTAAGAGCTTTCATTGTCTGCTTTTATGCAGACTTTATTTATTCTATGGTTCTGACTTCGTGTACAGGGAGAATACTGTAAGAACTGCCCATGTTCTGAATTCAATCGCTGTACATTTCAAAAGTGCTGAACAAATAGTTATGTTGATTACGTCCGTCCTAGCTCACTCATTAATGTCTTCATCGAAATTACAGATTGACTCTTATCCGCTTGTCATCCCCTTATGCCATAGTGTGCACATCTCAATTGTCAGTAGAAACCACACTTGTTTAAGCAAGTCAGCCATATTAGCTATGTTTTCGTAAAAGCCAGTAAATGAGGCTGAATGAACTGTTTCGCTGCCAGACAAGGCTCCGCTGATAGCCAGGTGTAGCAGTGGTAAGGATTCACTCCATGGTGCTGAAAAGAACGCTCTGCTGCTGGGACAGCTTTATTTAGGCCCTAAAAGTTTGTGGGCACCGTTAGTCACCGTTATAGTGCAATTAATGTATTGTTTAGTGTTGTGTGGTGTAGTGGCTTTGCTGGCATGCATCGAAAAAAACAATTTTGATTTGCCCCACCGCATATACTGTAGCTATGTATCAATGTGATATGTAACTTTTTGGGGGGAAATGGAGATACAATATTTGATATGCTGCTGTGCCGGACATAACAACACACAAATAGAACAAATGGAACATTGTCCTTGCTTAAAGTAGAAACAGGCGAACAGTTTTGGAACACTGAGCCATTGACTGCACCAGGTGGCTATGTTATGAGTGGGTTGCTTTTGATAATAAGGCACCGGACTACAGCCATATAGTTTTGAACCTAGAAGAAAACCAAGAGACGGGAGTAGGCAAGAAGGAGTCAACCTCGATGTGCAAGAGGAATGTCCAGTTGGCCAGAAAAGCATGGTGAGCTAATGTTACCTAGTGAGTGTCAAGCTAGCTAGCTTGGCTACAACTGATAAAGTCGAGGAGTCGTTGTACAGTCAGACACTCCGCTAGCTAGACAATTAACTAAACTGCAATTATCATAAACCATTATTATCTAGCTAGCTACAGTAGCTAAATATCTGTCAGGTGTAAAACAAGCAGTATTGTGGCATGTGTCAGAAGCAATGAATGTTGGCTAGCTCATGTTAGCTAGATCATTTATTAAGCAATGGGTTGGATACTTAATTAATAGGGTTGTCATTTAGTTAGCTAGCTAGCTACATTGGCTAATTCTTGACATCATCCATCTTTGAAACAGTTTGGCTACAAAATGTGGTCTCAGGCATTTAAGGCATTTAAGCTAGCAGTTAGCTAGCTACAGTCAAATAAAGAGGAGCATGTTGTCAATAAATCACTTATGTGAAGTTATCCACAATACGGATTAGCCATCCACACTACGAATTAGCCACAATAGTGGAATTTGCTGTTCACCTTAGCAATTGTTAGTGAGATGAGACGTGGTGCCATAGTATAAATAATATCTTAGCTAGCTGTAAATTCACATGTATGCCATGTAATTAATCATAGCCATTATCACAAAATGGCATGCATACTTTTAATCAGAGCTATTGTCATTTACAGACATGAATGTGAAGTAGGCAAAATTATACATGAATCCTAAATACAGGTACCATTTTTTTTTTTTTTTTTTATCTCTGCAGGTTTGTCATCTGCTTTCTTGGAGCCTGGTGAAGATAGATGCAACCATAGTACAAGGCAGGACATTTCACTGCATCTAGGTTGAGGCTTGCTACCAGCAGGAACATGGAGTACTCTGTGTCAGTAACTCATTATATTGTTTTCCATACATTGTATGATACTAGGGAGGAGCCCCGAGGTCAGGGGTGAGGGCTCTCTCTTTTTCTAGCACTCACTACCTTTATCGGTCTCTCTCCTGTTACAGAATGGTCCAAGGATGTCCAGAGCCTTCTGACCAACTACCTGGGTATCTCCAGAGCACAGAGAAGTAAAATACACTCATAATAATATACTTGATCCACTATGTAAACCTGCTTCACAATGGCAGTCCGCCTCTGTGACAACATAGCATATTTATCCAGGGCCACTGGTTGGATTGGATTTACTGTACTCACATCAAAACTCATGCTCTCTCATCCCTGTAAAAGTCGCCCAGACATTTATCAAAACTAATGGGTCCATCTGCCTATCCCCAGGTGAGTCTGTTGGGCTTTGAAACTCTAGAGCAGCACATCAAGAAACCTTCCACCCTGTTGTCAGCTATCTGCAGACAGTTCCCTGTGGAAGGATACAACTATCAAGGTTTTCAAAGTCCATATTTTCGGGATGACCAAATGCAACAAAGTTTTGTGTAAACTAGTTGTAATTTTATTGTTAGATTACAAAGCAACTTTTTCATAGCATGTTTTTCACGTTGGTCTTCACAATAACTTATGTGGTAAACACAAATACAACACGTGGAGCTTATGATTCAAAAGGTCTAAAGTAAATGCAAGTCCAAGGTGAAACCTTTTTTATTAATTTACAGTGCCTTCAGAAAGTATTCACACCCCTATACTTTTACCACATTTTGTTGTGTTAAAGCCTGAATTAAACATTTATTCAATTGAGTTGTTTTGTCACTGGCTTACACACACAATACCCCATAATATCAAAGTGGAATTATATAAAGCTGAAATGTCTTGAGTCAATAAGTTTTCAACTCACATAAGTTGCATGGACTCTGTGTGCAATAATAGTGATTAATATGAATTTTTAATGACTACCTCATCTCTGTACCCCACACATACAATTATCAGAATTGCAAACACAGATTCAACCACAAAGACCAGGGAGGTTTTCCAATGCCTTGCAAAGAAGGGCACCTATTGGTATATGGGTAAAATAAAAGCAGCCATTGAGTATACAGGCGTCCTTCCTAACTCAGTTGCCGGAGAGGAAGGATATCACTCAGGGATTTCACCATGAGGCCAGTGGTGACTTTAAAACAGTTGCAGAGTTTAATGGCTGTGATAGGAGAAAAGTGAGGATGGCTCAACAACATTGTAGTTACTCCACAATACTAACTTAATTGACAGAGTTTAAAGAAGGACGCCTATACAGAAAATATTCCAAAACATGCATCCTGTTTGCAACAAGACATTAAACTAATACACCAAAATATTTAGAAAAACAATACACTTTTTGTCTTGAATACAAAGTGTCATGTTCGGGGTAAATCCAATAGAATACATTACTGAGTACCATTCTCCATATTTTCAAGCATAGTGGTGACTGCATCATGTTATGGGTATGCTTGTAATCGTTAAGCACTGGGGAGTTCTTCAGGATAAAAAATAAACGTAATGGAACTAAGAACAGGCAAAATCCTAGAAGAAAATCTGGTTCCGTCTGCTTTCCACCAGACACTGCGAGATAAATTCACCTTTCAGCAGAACAACCTAAAACACAAGGCTAAATCAACACTGAAGTTGTTTACAAAGAAGACAGTGAATGTTCATGAGTGGCCGAGTTACAGTTTTGACTTAAATCTACTTGAAAATCTATTGCAAGACCTGAAAATGGCTGTCTAATCAAATCAAATCAAGCTTTATTTATACAGCACGTTTCAGACATGGAATACAACGCAATGTGCTTTACAGGGCGAAAAAACAAATACAAAAACAATGAAAATATAAGCTAAAATATTTACTACACAACAAACATAAGATAAAAAACAAAATAATAACCGAACAACTAAAATGCAAGGAAAAGCAGCTAAAAATATTTCTTTTAACATCTCTTTTAAATATGTCCACAGTTTCAGCCAACCTCAAGTTCTCTGGCAGGCTATTCCAGAAGCTGGGGGCATAATAACTAAAGGCTGCCTCTCGGACCTAAGCTTTGGGATAGTTAAAAGGCCAGTGCCAGAGAACCTGAGGGACCAACTGGGTACATAGCTTAGAAGCATGTCTGACATGTATTGGGGTGCACAAACATGGATTGATTTAAAAACCAATAGAATAATCTTAGAATGAATTCTAAAACACAGGCAGCCAGTGCAGAGACCTTAAAACCAGTGTAATGTGTGCTCTGTCTGGTCTTGGTCAGTAACCATTTTACATTTGAGTCATTTAACAGACATTCTTATTCAGAGCGACTTACAGTAGTGAGTGCATACATTTTTCATACTGGTCCCCAATGGGAATCGAACCCACAACCATGATCTACCCGTGCTGCAGCATTCTGTATGTTTTGCAGTTGACCAATGGCTTTCTTGGGTAGACCAGACAGTAAAGCGTTACAATAGTCAAGCCTGCTTGTAATAAAAGCATGGATGAGTCTCTCTGTATTCACCTGAAAGAGAAAAGGCCACACCTTGGTAATGTTCCTCAGGTGGCAAAAAGCAATTCTGGTCACGATCCTCATGTGTAATTCAAAATTTTGTTCAGAATCTAAAATAACACCTAGGTTTTTTACCTGGTGTTTATCTTTATTTCCTGTGAAATGGCTAGATTCTCTCTCTGTGCTTTGGCTCCAAAAAGAAGTACCTGGGTCTTGTCTTGATTTAGCTGGAGGAAGTTGTGAGCCATCCAAGTATTTCAATCACTAATACAGTCTAATAATTTATCCGTGGAGCTAAAATCCTGTGGTGCACCGGAAATGTAAAGTTGTGTATCGTCTAGCAATGATCAACAACCAATCTGACAGAGCTTGAAGAATTAAAAAAATTATGGCAAATTGGTTGAGCTCTGATATTTGTTAATCCAAGGGGTAGGCAAAAGGTAGGTCTGGGACAGGCAAGCGCTCATAAACCGGGTCAGAGTCCAAAACAGTACCAGACGAAGGGCAGTCTCGAGGTCAGGCCAGGCAGGGGTTCAGTAACCAGACCTGAGTCCAAACAGTACAAGGGGATAGGCAGGCTTGAAGACAGAACAGGCAGAGTGGTAAGGCAGGCGGGTTCGGAGTCAGGACAGGCAAGGGTTGAAACCAGGAGGACTAGTACCAAAAGAGACTGGAGGGGGTGGAGGGAATCACAAGGACAGGTGAAACAGATCAGGGTGTGACATAATCTTTACTAACGACATGCCACTGGCTTTGAGTAAAGCCAGTGTGTCTATGTATGCAGATGACTCAACCCTATACATGTCAGCTACTACACTTAATAAAGAGCTTCAGTTAGTTTCAGAATGGGTGGCAAGGAATAAGTTAAATATATCAAAAACTAAAAGCATTGTGTTTGAGATAAAACATTGACTAAACCATAAACCTCAACTAAATCTTGTAATGAATAATGTGGAAATTGAGAAAGTTGAAGTGGCTGTCATGGTCAAAACATATTGATACAACAGTAGCTAAGATGGGGAGAAGTCTGTCCATAATAAAGAGTTACTCTGCCTTCTTAACAGCACTATCAACAAGGCAGGTCCTACAGGCCCTAGTTTTGTCGCACCTGGACTACTGTTCAGTCGTGTGGTCAGGTGCCACAAAGAAGTACTTAGGAGAATTGCAATTGGCTCAGAACAGGGCAGCACAGCTGGCCCTTGGATGTACACAAAGAGCTAACATGAATAATATGCATGTTAATCTCTCCTGGCTCAAAGTGGACGAGAGATTAACTTCATCACTACTTGTATTTGTGAGAGATTTTATGTTTTATTTTATTTCACCTTTATTTAACCAGGTAAGCTAGTTGAGAACAAGTTCTCATTTACAACTGCGACCTGGCCAAGATAAAGCAAAGCAGTGCGACACAAACAACAACACAGAGTTACACATGGAATAAACAAGCGTACAGTCAATAACACAATAAAAAAGAATGTCTATATACAGTGTGTGCAAATGGCGTGAGGAGGTAGGCAATAAATAGGCCATAGTAGCAAAGTAATTACAATTTAGCAGATGATGATGCGCAAGTAGAGATAATGGTGTGCAAAAGAGCAGAAAAGTAAATAAAAACAGTATAGGGATGAGGTAGTTAGATTGGGTGGGCTATTTACAGATGGACTATGTACAGCTGCAGCGATCGGTTAGCTGCTCAGATAACTGATGTTTAAAGTTAGTGAGGGAGATATAAGTCTCCAGCTTCAGCGAACTGGAAGGAAAGGCGGCCAAAGGAGGTGTTGGCTTTGGGGATGACCAGTGAGATATACCTGCTGGAGCGCGTGCTACGGGTGGGAGTTGTTATCGTGACCAGTGAGCTGAGATAAGGTGGAGCTTTACCTAGCATAGACTTATAGATGACCTGGAGCCAGTGGGTCTGGCGACAGATATGTAGCGAGGGCCAGCCGACTAGAGCATACAGGTCGCAGTGGTGGGTGGTATAAGGGGCTTTTACTAGGGTAAGTTTGGCAGCGTGAGTGAAGGAGGCTTTGTTGCAAAATAGAAAGCCGATTCTAGATTTGATTTTGGATTGGAGATGTTTAATATGAGTCTGGAAGGAGAGTTTACTGTCTAGCCAGACACCTAGGTATTTGTAGTTGTCCACAACCCCGGAACTGTTGGCCCGGGGTTGGGGTAGCCAGGAGGAAAGCATGGCCAGCCGTAGAGAAATGCTTGTTGAAATTTTCGATTATCATGGATTTATCGGCGGTGACCGTGTTACCTAGCCTCAGTGCAGTGGGCATCTGGGGGGAGATGCTCTTGTTCTCCATGGACTTTACAGTGTTCCAAAACCTTTTGGAGTTAGAGCTACAGGATGCAAATTTCTGTTTGAAAAAGCTAGCCTTTGCTTTCCTGACTGACTGGGTGTATTGGTTCCTGACTTCCCTGAACAGTTGCCTATCACGGGGGACTATTCGATGATATTGCAGTCCGCCACAGGATGTTTTTGAGCTGGTCAAGGGCAGTCAGGTCTGGAGTGAACCAAGGGCTATATCTGTTCTTAGTTCTACATTTTTTGAAAGGGGCATAATTATTTAAGATGGTGAGGAAATTGCTTTTAAAGAACGACCAGGCATCATCCTCTACTGACGGGATGAGGTCAATATCCTTCCTGAATACCCGGGCCAGGTCGATTAGAAAGGCCTGCTCGCAAAAGTGTTTTAGGGGAGCGTTTGACAGTGATGAGGGTTGGTTGTTTGACCGCGGACCCATTGCGGATGCAGGCAATGAGGAAGTGATCAATGAGACCCTGATTGAAAACAGTGAAGGTGTATTTGGAGGGCAAGTTGGTCAGGATAACATCTATGAGGGTGCCCATGTTTACGGATTTAGGGTTGTACCTGGTGGGTTCCTTGATGATTTGTGTGAGATTGAGGGCATCTAGCTTAGATTGTAGGACTGCTGGGGTGTTAAGCATATCCCAGTTTAGGTCACCTAACAGAACAATCTCTGAAGATAGATGGGGGCAATCAATTCACATATGGTGTCCAGTGCACAGCTGGGAGCTGAGGGGGGGTCTATAACAGGTGGCAACAGTGAGAGACTTATTTCTGGAGAGGTACATTTTTTAAATTAGAAGTTCGAACTGTTTGGGCATAGACCTGGAAAGTATGACAGAGATATCGACATGTTGAATGCAAGGTTGACTATCATTAAATGTGAAGACTGTATATTATCAAATCAATTCTCTATAATAATTATGTAATTATTCCGTAATTCAACGAATCATGGAATAGTAATTAACTAGCAAGTTGGGGCACCACGGAAAATCTTTGTTTAGAAAGTTTCAATTTCCTGAATATAACTCTTCAGATATTTTATTATCTTATCGATTACAGTCTTCTATTAATGTATTATTACCACATCAGTCTCATTACTGAGTGTCGCAAACCCTTGAATATCTGCATGACCCTTAACATAAATCATGAATCAGCGATATACAAATTGCCTTAATTATTTATGTTCTTAGATCGGATTATATTTCCAGACTAAATTATTTACTAAATTATTTAAGCAGCTGCAGCCTGAATAATTGTTCTTTAGTTTGTAGATTTCTTAGCCATTTCAATGTGGGAATGATCTCCACATTCTCTGGTCTTGTCCTTTTGTAGAGTTTCCAACCATTTCAGCATGTAGCGACAGCTTCCGTATTTTCTGGTCTAATGTAAATTTTGTCACAAATGGTTTTATACTCTGTGGAAGAAGGGGCGGTTCCGTGACGCCTGATGTAAAGTCTGGGCTCATGGTGGTGTGGCCATTGACTTTATATCCAAACAAGTATCTCATTTAGAAGGCCAACATCACATTACACCTTCTCACAGTTTCATATTCAATCATATATTTTATACAACCATCAGATGAAAACCATAATTGAGAAGTGTACACAACCAAAGACACAGTAATGTGTGTTTCCTGTCCTTCATGAGATCAGCAAATGAAATAAACTCGACATGACTGTCCCTTAAGTGTCCACGGACCACTCCAACATTCTCAAAAATAGAAATATTGTTTAATTCTCAAATTTTGGGGATTAGGAATTTTGGGAAGAAGAATGTCTTTGTTCTCCATAGGCTTTCCCACTCAATCCTCCATGGAAGTGAAGAGAGTTTCTACCAGGAATTTATGGCCGTTGAAAAACCTGTGGTGGGAGAGAGAGTGAGAGAGGGAGGGGAGCCACGATATACACTCAAAAGGACCACATTGTGACACTTTCTTACCTCAAAATCTGTTTTTTGTCAATAAAACCTGCAGTCCATCACATGGTCTTGCTTATTCCCATAGGTTTGAGGACTAAACTGACCATGTGCACAGTGAGTCGCATGATTCTAGCTTGTTCCTGATTAGAGATATTGAGAGTGTTTCAACCCTCCCGGTCTCCCCTACTGTATCTGTGCGCTGTTGACTGCAATATCATTGAATAGAGCACACGTATAGCCTACATGATTATATTATTATGGACAAAGAGCTAGATTATTTTTAATAGTTAAAGGGCAACCAACCATCAATGATCATGTCACTAGAATAAGACCCTTGATATACAATACCAGTTTGAGCACACCTACTCATTCAAGGGTTTTTCTTAATTTGTTACTATTTTCTACATTGTACAATAATAGTGAAGACATCAAAACTATGAAATAACACATATGGAATCATGTAGTAAGCAAAAACAAATCAAAATATATTTTATATTTGAGATTCTCCAAAGTAGCCACCCTTTGGCTTGATTACAGCTTTGAACAGTCTTGGCATTCTCCCAACCAGCTTCACCTGGAATGCTTTTCCAACAGTCTTGAAGGAGTTCCCACATATGCTGAGGACTTGTTGGCTGCTTTTCCTTCACTCTGCGGTCCAACTCTTCCCAAACCATCTAAATTAGGTTGAGGTCAGGTGATTGTGGAGGCCAGGTCATCTGATGCAGCACTCCATCACTCTCCTTCTTGGTCAAATAGCCCTTACACAGCCTGGAGATATGTTGGGTCATTGTCCCATTGAAAAACAAATGATAGTACCACTAGGCACAAACCATTTGGGATGGCGGATCGCTGCAGAATGCTGTGGTAGCCATGCTGGTTAAGTGTGCCTTGAATTCTAAATAAATCACAGACAGTATCACCAGAAAAGCACCCCCACACCATCACACCTCCTCCCCCATGCTTCACGGTGGGAACCATACATGAGGATATCATCCGTTCACCTACTCTGTGTCTCACAAAGACACAGTGGTTGAAACCCGAAATCTTACATTTGGACTCATCAGACCAAAGTACAGATTTCCACCCATCTAATGTACATTGCTCGTGTTTCTATGCCCTAGCAAGTCTCTTCTTATTATTAGTGTCCTTTAGTAGTCTTTTATTTGCAGCTATTCAACAATGAAGGCCTGATTCACATAGTCTCCACTGAACAGTTGATGTTGAGATGTGTCTGTTACTTGAACTCTGTGAAGCATTTATTTGGGCTGCAATTTTTGAGGCTGGTAACTCTAATGAACTTATCCTCTGCAGCAGAGGTAACTCTGGGTCTTTCCTGTGGTGGTCCTCATGAGAGTCAGTTTCATCATAGCGCTTGATGGTTTTTGCAACTGCACTTGAAGAAATGTTCAAAGTCCTTGACATTTTGCACATTGACTGACCTTCATGTCTTAAAGTAATGATGGACTGTTGTTTCTCTTTGCTTATTTGAGCTGTTCTTACCATAACATGAACTTGGTCTTTTACCAAATAGGGCTATCATCTGTATACCACCCCTACCATGTCACAGCACAACTGACTGGCTCAAACACATTAAGAAAGAAAGAAAATTAACTTTTAACAAGGCACACCTGTTAATTGAAATGCATTCCAGGTGACTACCTCATTAAGCTGGTTGAGAGAATGCCAAGCGTGTGCAAAGCTGTCATCAAGGAAAAGGGTGGCTAAGTAAAATATATTTTGATTTGTTTAACTACAATGTAGAAAATGTGCCCAAACTTTTGACAGGTACTGTATATATATATATATATATATATATATATATATATATATATATATCTATATTCAGATCCCTTGACTTTTTCCACGTTCTGTTACGTTACAGCCTTACTTTAAAATGGATCAAATAAATAAAAGATCCTCAGCAATCTACATACAATACCCCATAACAACAAAGTGAAAATAGGTTTTTTGAAACGCTTGCACATTTATTAAAAATAAAAACATAAATACCCTATTTACATAAGTATTCAGACCCTTTGCTTTGAGACTCGAAATTGAGCTCAGGTGCATCCTGTTGCCATTGGTCATCCTTGAGATGTTTCTACAACTTGGTTGGAGTCCACCTGTTATAAATTATATTGATTGGACATGATTTGGAAAGCCACAGTTGATAGTGCATGTCAAAAAAAAAAAAAGCAATGAGGTCGAAGGAATTGTCCGTAGAGCTCCGAGACAGGATTGTGTCGAGGCACAGATCGGGGTAAGGGTACCAGAAAATGTCAACAGCATTAAAGGTCCCCAAGAACACAGTGGCCTCCATCGATCTTAAATAGAATAAGTTTGGAACAACCAAGACTTTTCCTACAGCTGGCCACCTGGCCAAACTGAGCAATCGAGGGAAAAGGGCCTTGGTCAGAGTGGTGACCAAGAACCCGATGGTCACTCTGACAGAGCTCTAGAGTTCCTCCGTGAAGATGGGAGAACCTTCCAGAAGGACAACCATCTCTCCAGCACTCCACCAATCAGGCCTTTATGGTAGAATGGCCAGACTAAAGCCACTCCTCAGTAAAAGGCTCATGACAGCTTGTTTGGAGTTTGCCAGAAAGCACCTAAAGACTCTCAGACCATGAGAAACAAGATTCTCTGGTCTGATGAAACCAAGATTGAACTCTTTGGCCTGAATGCCAAGCGTCACGTCTGGAGGAAACCTGGCACCATCCCTACGGTGAAACATGGTGGTGGCAGCATCATGCTGTGGGGATGTTTTTCTGCGGCAGGGCTTGGGAGACTAGTCAGGATCGAGACAAAGATAAACGGAGAAAAGTACAGAGATATCCTTGATGAAAACCTGCTCCAGAGCACTCAGGACCTCAGACTGGTGCGATGGTTCACCTTCCATTAGGACAACAACCCTAAGCACACATCCAAGACAACGCAGGAGTGGCTTTGGGACAAGTCTCTGAATGTCCTTGAGTGGCCCAGGCAGAGCCCAGACTTGAGCCCGATCGAACATCTCTGGAGAGACCTGAAAGTAGTTGTGCAACAACGCTCCCCATCCAACCTGACAGGACATGAGAGGATCTGCAGAGAAGAATGGGAGAAACTCACCAAATAAAGGTGTGCCTAGCTTGTAGCGTTATACCCAAGAAGACTCAAGGCTGTAATTGCTGCCAAAGGTGCTTCAACAAAGTACTGAGTAAAGGGTCTGAATACTTAAGTAAATGAGAGATTTCAGTTTTTTTTTTTTTATAAAAACCAGTTTTTGCTTTGTCATTGTGGGGTATTGTGTAGATTGATGAGGGGGGGAAATACTATTTAATCCATTTTAGAATAAGGCTGTAATGTAACAAAATGTGGAAAATGTCAAGGGGTCTGAATACTTTCCGAATGCACTGTAGCCTATCAAGTCGTTAGATTGTCATTTAAAACACATAGGTAAGGCCATGCCTGGGCAATTTCAGTCCTCGGGGGCCAGATTGGTGTCACACTTTTCCCCCATCCCTAGCAAACACACCTGATTTAAACTAATTGCATTTTTAACTGAAGATCATGATTAGTTGATTATTGAAGTCAGGTGTGTTAGCTAGGGGCTGCGGCAAAAGTGTGACACCATTCAGGCCCCCGAGGACTGGAGTTGCGCAGGCCTGGGTAAGGCAATAGCCAGTTACTAGACATGTATACAGTGCTTTTTACATAACACAAGACATCATGTATTACAATAAAGATCATTTTGCAGACTTTCTGTGTATTTTAATGGTTTTACCAATGTGTATTCGCGTCTGAATCTCAGTCTCTTCAGCCCAGCTAGTGAGTTTATGAGCTGTAGTAACAAGTGACTCTGGTGTCGGATTACATTACACAGCCACTGCACTGAAGGCTGGAAAGTCCCGCCTATCTCCCGCACTGTCAAATGAATCACAACGCTGGAAATCTATCCGCATCCACATAAACTAATCCCGGCATCGTTCTTTGACAAACACATAAGGTGGTATATTGAATTAAATTGAAGAAAACAGAACGGGAGAGAGAGAGACTGCTAGTTCCTTAATATAGCCATTGGCTACAGCCAAAACATTAAGGAACTGGCAGTCTCTCTATTCCGCTCTGTTTTCTTCTATTGAATTATATCTAGCCCAATATTTACACACTTTTCTAAAGTGGGCAGGGGGAACACTTGAAATGCACTTCTTTGAAATAGGTAGTTAGGCTGTTATGTTATTATATACCAGCCAATGGGGTAACGCTTTATTTTAAGGGTCAATAATAAACCATTTATAAGGCATTTATACATTGTGTGTTCACCATTTATTAATCATTACTCTCACATTAATAAACCATTTACTAATCAGTTTTTTTGCAGTCTCTAATCTCAAGTAAGTGCTATTTATACTTCATAAATACTTTAAGTCTTGAGTGACCAGTGTAGTTTCTCACAAAAAGATGGGTATGCAATTGGTAGACATTCCTGCTGTGCCTGGTAAAAGAACAAGCACACAACAGAAGATGTGTGAATAACTATTGTAGCTTACTAACATTTACAAATGTGTGAGTAATGATACATAAATGGTGAGCAAACTGTTTATAAATGCCTTATAAATGGTTTTATTATGGACCCTTCAAATAAAGTGTTACTGCTGGGCCCAGCACAGGCAGTGTGGTCCCCTGGTCTTCTGGTCCAAGTGATGCTATGACATCTCAGCTGTTGCTGCAGCAGTGAAGTGTAGTGGACATAGGCAGAAAAGAGAGAGAGAGAGAGAGAGAGAGAGAGAGAGTTTATTAATAGTGGCTTTATATTATACACTGAGTGTACAAAACATTAGGAAACACTGCTATTTCCATGACATAGACTGACCAGGTCAATCCAGGTGAAAGCTATGATCCCTTACTGATGTCAATTGTTAAATCCACTTCAATCAGTGTAGATGAAGGGGAGGAGACAGGTTAATTAAGGATTTTTAAGCCTTGAGACATGGATTGTGTATGTGTTCCATTCAGAGGGTGAATGGGCAAGACAAAAGGTTTAAGTGCTTTTGAACCGGGTGTGGTAGCAGGTGCCAGGCGCACCAGTTTGAGTGTGTCAAGAACAAAAAAATCTAATCAAATTGTATTTATCACATGCGCCAAACACAACTGGTGTAGAACGTACAGTGAAATGCTTGCTTATGAACCTTTCCCAACGATGCAGAGTTTAAAAATAATAACACAAAATAAAATAGTAACAAACACAAAGAATGAAAAAAAATACACAAGAATGGAGCTAGTACCAGTACCAGATCAATGTGCAGATGTACAAGGTATTTAAGGTAGATATGTACAGTTGAAGTCGGAAGTTTACATACACTTAGGTTGGAGTCATTCAACCACTCCACAAATTTCTTGTTAACAAACTATAGTTTTGGCAAGTCGATTAGGACATCTACTTTGTGCATGACACAAGTAAGTTTTCCAACAATTGTTTACAGACAGATTATTTCACTTATGATTCACTGTATGACAATTCCAGTGGTTAGAAGTTTACATACACTAAGTTGACTGTGTCTTTAAACAGCTTGGAAAATTCCAGAAAATTATGTCATGGCTTTAGAAGCTTCTGATAGGCTAATTGACATCATTTGAGTCAATTGGAGGTGTACCTGTGGATGTTTTTCAAGGCCTACCTTCAAACGCAGTGCCTCTTTGCTTGACATCATGGGAAATTGTAGACCTCCACAAGTTATACCAGTTCTGTCAGGAGGAATGAGCCAAAATTCATCCAACTTGTTGTGGGAAGCTTGTGGAAGGCTACCCGAAACATTTGACCCAAGTTAAACAATTTAAAGGCAATGCTACCAAATACTAAATTAGTGTATGTAAACTTCTGACCCACTGAGAATTTGATGAAAGAAATAAAAGCAAAAATAAATAATTCTCTCTACTATTATTCTGGCATTTCACATTTTTTAAATAAAGTGGTGATCCTAACTGACCTAAGACAGGGAATTTTTACTAGGATTAAATGTCAGGAATTGTGAAAAACTGAGTTTACATGTATTTGGCTAAGGTGTATGTAAAACTTCAACTGTACATAAAGGCAGGGTAGAGTGACTAAGAGTAAATTAAAGAACAGAGTAGCAGCAGCAAATGATGAGTGTAAAAGTGAGTGTGCATGTATGTTAGTTTGTGTTGTGTTGATATGCGTGTTATGTGTATGTGTGTGTGTGCATATGCAGTATTTGTGAATGTGTGAGTAGTGTGTGTGAGTGAGTATATAGTATGCATATAAATTATAGTCAGTGTGGGTAGGGTCAACGCAAGATAGAGTAGGGGCAGATAGTTTGGCTGCCATTCATTGACTATTTAGCAGTCTTACGGCTGCAACGCTGCTGTTTTTTTCACACAACAGTTTCCCGTGTGTATCAAAAATGGTTCACGACCCAAAGGACATCCATCGCGGTGATGGGGCTGGCGTGGCTGAAATGCCAGGGTTTCATTTTTGTCCCAGTCCACACCTGCCATCACCAGGCAGGCCAAAACTCCATCCCACCAAAACAGGCTGAAATGTCAGGCGTCTTTTTAAACAGCTCATACACTAAAATTGCATTATCATAATTTTCACAGATTCACAGTATTATTCCAACCTCAAAGAGTGGAAATATATATAAAACAAAGGACATTCACGTTTTTGACTGCGCTGGGCCTTTAACATTTAAATATCTCTATCCCTCCTTCTCCTTCTCCATCCCCCTTTCCCCATAACAGTGTGAGGTGCCCTGAGAAGTGGCTGTGCTAATTAATTAGAGGTCAGGAGTTCACTTCCTGCCCACAGTGCAACAGGAAGTCTGTGTTTACAGCATCTCGTCACTGACAACCTGTCAATCACACTGGTTTTCACAGGCCATATCTAGGGAGTTGGAGAATTCCAAAACTTAACTCAGCCTGTTAGCCGTCATCTGTTTGTCTGTCTGTCTGTCTGTCTATCTGTCCCCTCTTGGTTACCACAGACCTCTATACAACTTGTGTTCATGTTGCTGGGACGTTCCACGACAGGCAAACTTTTAAGAAATTCACTTTGAAATATGTCTTCTTTCAACATTCACTTGCATGGAGTACATGTTTAGCCTACGGGAAAACACCTTTTCCCATCTCAGGCATTAAAATCCTATGAACTAAAAGCATTTTATCTGCACTTGCAACACACAGTCTGTCAACCCTGTTACAGACACTTATGTAACTGCCTAACTATTATTTAAAAGCATGTTTGAGATAAATCCAATATTTTCTCATTGATCAAGTTTAACTGATAAAGTTATTGTTGGGCCTTTAACAGGGTTGACGATAACAGGGTTAAGGTTTTAGGTGAAGATCGGCCATTACTCCTCATGTGGTGAAGAGCATGGGACCACAAGGTGTTCATTAAATTAGGAATTATACATATATTCCCCACAAAGTTAAATCAATTCAAATTTTCCTAAAATTAATTGAGTGAACAGGGTTGATGTGTTGACCTGCAACCCACTCAGTCAAAGATGATAAAACAATTATAAATAAAATAGACCAAAAAGAGAGCGGAGACTTCCTTCCTTTTACACCATGCTGTTCAGATGACCCAAACAATGTCACCTGCTGTGAATCATTTAACTTAGTGGAATGGTCCATTATTTAAAAGGGTAAATTGTTTGCGTAACAGGGTTGGCCTTCAAATGAGAGACAGACGTAAACGAATCACTAATCACATGAATAGAAATAATAATCTTCAGAAATGACTATCATAGCAGCAAAATATCTAGGCCTTTACAATGATGGTGAAACTTGGAGAAACTTTTGGATTAAGTGGGTTGAAATCTTCAGAGAAGTGACACGGGGTTGAAGGAGGGACATGTCAAAATGCTGAATTTCTACACTTTAGCAAGCCTTTACATTCATACAAAAAATCAGATTTTGCAAAAGGCACCCATTTCGTGGAGTGACACAGTGTCACGTCCTGGCCTGGGATAGCAGGCTGGCGTGTCATTTTGTGTTTTGTTAGGAATGGTTTTATGTTCTAGGTGATATATTTCTATGTTGGGTTGATGGTTCCCAATTAGAGGCAGCTGATTGTCGTTACCTCTAATTGGGAACCATATATATGTTTGTGCTTTTCTTCACTGTGGTTGTGGGTCATTGATTATTGGTATGTTGGATGTGTGGTCCCGGTTTGAGTCACACCAGTGTTACGATCTTTATTTGTTTATTTTGCCAGTTGAATTAAAAGTATGTACACTGGAACCCTTGCTGCATCTTGGTCAGTTCCATTTAAAGATCGTGACACACTGCTATCACTACTAGTGTTCGTATTAGTGCTGAACGATTAAACTTGTGCTTTTTGAGGTCAGTTCAGTTTCGGTTTGATTATCTGAATATTATCAAGGTTTTCGGTTTTGATAATTTTAACATGAAATGCACTATGCATTATGTTGGTTGAATGCTGTGACAACACAGAATAAAGCAATTAATAAAAGTCCCATGATGGTAGTGACTGCCCATTACTGCTTATTACTTATTAACCATCATTTAATGACATTACTTTACTTTAATAAAATATTTCAGTTGTGTATTACATTTGTTTAATTTGATGACTTTATTATTTCATCCCAAGTCATCTCATCTCTATAGAGCTGCTGCTTAAAGCTGAATGTACCAAAATCACTATTTTAGTAGTTCTTCAAATTAAATAAGGCATACTTTATGACTGCTGAATACCAACTATCAATCACTTAGATCATGTATTTTCAGGTAGAGACACCTTGCAAAGCAGCTGCTCTCTATCCCTCTCCATCAGCATTCTTCTGTCTCTTATGTAGCATAAAAGAAACACAGATGACAAGCAGGCGCGCAATGGATTATAGTCATTGTAGTTAATTACAATTATTTTTCTGTCCTAAACTACAGTGAGGGAAAAAAGTATTTGATCCCCTGCTGATTTTGTATGTTTGCCCACTGACAAAGAAATGATCAGTCTATAATTTTAATGGTAGGTTTATTTGAACAGTGAGCAGGGGGATCTTGCGGGCGCTGCAGAATTTCAGTCCTTCACGGCGTAGTGAGTTACCAATTGTTTTCTTGGTGACTATGGTCCCAGCTGCCTTGAGATCATTGACAAGATCCTCCCATGTAGTTCTGGGCTGATTCCTCACCGTTCTCATGATCATTGCAACTCCACGAGGTGAGATCTTGCATGGAACCCCAGGCCGAGGGAGATTGACAGTTCTTTTGTGTTTCTTCCATTTGCGAATAATCGCACCAACTGTTGTCACCTTCTCACCAAGATACTTGGCGATGGTCTTGTAGCCTATTCCAGCCTTGTGTAGGTCTACAATCTTGTTTTGAATCTGATTGATTGATTGCTTCTGTGGACAGGTGTCTTTTATACAGGTAACAAGCTGAGATTAGGAGCACTCCCTTTAAGAGTATGCTCATAATCTCAGCTCGTTACCTGTATAAAAGACACCTGGGAGCCATAAATCTTTCTGATTGAGAGGGAGTCAAATACTTATTTCCCTCATTAAAATGCAAATAAATTTATAACAATTTTCACATGCGTTTTTCTAGATTTTTGTTTTGTTATTCTGTCTCTCACTGTTCAAATAAACCTACCATTAAAATTATAGACTGATCATTTCTTTGTCAGTGGGCAAACGTACAAAATCAGCAGGGGATCAAATACTTTTTTCCCTCACTGTATGTAGAATATTGGCCTGTTGGAAAATACAACTCCCTACTACATTGCACAGTTTGGGCTTGATCTGATTTATCTCTAGAGAAAACGTGCAATGAAACAGAATGAAATGGAATTTAAAAAAAATTGAACCGATTTTGGTCAATTAGTTGTGTAAAAAACAAAAAATTCTACAAACTTCCGTTAATTGCTCAGCACGAGTTAGTAAAGGAGAGAATGGGCATGTTAGACAAAAGACAGGGGTAAGTGTGTGTGTGTGTGTGTGTGTGTGTGTGTGTGTGTGTGTGTGTGTGTGTGTGTGTGTGTGTGTGTGTGTGTGTGTGTGTGTGTGCGTGCGTGCGTGCGTTTGTTTGCACATGTCCATTCGGTGTAACACTGTGCAAGAATGTTCCAGACTTGACGCCCAGCGGCTGGACAGGAAGTATGTGGAGTCCATAAAGGAAGTATGTACCGGTAGGGTAGAGGGCTGAGAGAGAGAGAGATCATTGTTACAACAGTGTACATAGGCATAATATAACATTTGAAATGTCGGTATTCTTTTGAAACTTTTGTGAGTGTAATGTTTACTATTCATTTCCGATAAAAAAAAAAATTCTACTTCACTTGCTTTGGCAATGTAAACATATGTTTCCCATGCCAATAAAGCCCTCTGAATTGAAATTGAATTGAGATCACACACTCTGTCTCTCCATATTTCCCTGTATTTTCCCTAACTTCTCATGCTCATTGCAAGTACTGAATGTACCAAGGTTTCACATTCAATCTCTCACCTCACCTGGATGTAACAGTATCCATAGTAATGAAGATGGGGTCGTGCAGAGATACGTTAGTTAGTAAGGTGCAGAGACAGAGGGTGAGAGAGAGAGAGAGAGAGAGAGAGAGAGAGAGAGAGAGAGAGAGAGAGAGAGAGAGAGAAGAGAATGAAAGTCCAGACCAAACAGGAAAATAGGGCAAGGATTGTATTGGATGGTTCAGAGCAAAGGTGATGAATGAAAAGTGGTTGATTAACAACCTCTCTCTCTCCATATCTCTCCATCAGTCCGACAGTTCTAGTTTCCTGTCATTGTTTCAGTAGAGGAATTTGGGTGCCCTGGGAGACACAGGCCACAATCAGCAGCCGATAGGAAGTGCCCCATCCACCCAACAAGCCCATCATACAGAGAGAGAGAAAGAGAGAGAGGTTGCTACTCAACCGTCAAATGAGATAAACACTAACTCTACAAAACTCTACAAAACTTAGTCGACTCTGTTCATAACAGATTCTAGTTTTGGAACAGAAACTGCATTGAGATCAAATGTATCATTGATGAGAGAATTAGCAGAATGTCAGACAAAATCCATCTTGCTCCATCTTCGCCTACTTGCAGGCCACTGGGCTTCCTCTCATCACCATTTTTGGTAGTGAGTGGAAACGCCAACCGGATGCTTCCCACTTATACATCCGGTAAAATATCTGGCTCATTGTTCTATCTGTGGCAGAACAGAGCAGAAGCAGTAGAGCCCACAGGCACCATGTCCCCCCTTCCCCTCGGCGCTGAGTCCATTCTCTACCCCACAAAGTCAAAAAATGACACAAACAGAAATTATTTTCGCTGACCTCTACAAAAACGGTGATGTGTGTAATCTCATGTTTCTCACTGACCAGCCAAATGAATTGCGCTCAGCAGTCTGCTATCACTACCCATCCATAAAGAAAGAGGGAATCTGTAATTTGTGGAATCTGAAAGTAAAGGCAGTTAAAAGAGAGAGCAAAGGAGGTGACAGAGCTACAGAAAGACAGGGAAAGCAGTAATAACAAGCTGACCACACTAAGAAAAGAGTTTCAGGAGAGAAAGATAACAGAGGGCAGACTGAAGGAGCAGCTAGATCACCACTCTGTGCACTGCCTTGACACCACAGCGGAGCCCATCCCATCCAGCCAGGCCTCCCCTCAGCTCACAAAACAGCATCCCACTGACCGTAGCGCCGGCAAAAAACAGCCACACCCCAGCTCCAATATACCCACCAGCCCCCACTCTACCACCTCCAGTCCAGAAGACACACTGGCTTACATCGTCCTGTTGATGGACTCAAATGAGAAGTTTGTTCAGGAGAATAAACATTTCCCTAGACACAAAATGAGAAAGGTGTGCTGCCAAATAACACAGAGTGCCACGGAGCTACAGTACCAGTCAAAAGTTTGGACACACCTACTCATTCAAGGGTTTTTCTTTATTTTTACTATTTTCTACATTGTAGAATAATGGTGAAGACATCAAAACTATGAAATAACACATATGGAATCATGTAGTAACCAAAGAAGTG